>JACWFN010000015.1:0-151737 GCA_019775635.1 Cladosporium sp. VS III D KN 1
AAATACTATTACTATTTTAAATTTATTTTCTTCTTATTTCTAAATATTTTAAAATAGCTTTTATTACATAATCTATAATATAGCTATTACTATAGCATTTATATAATATTACTTATTCTTAGCTTAGAAATATAAACTTTACTTTCTTCTAAGCTTATTTAGAACTTTATAAGCTCTTAATTTTTATTTAAAAAATATTTTCTTTATTTTTCTATATAGTATTTAATTTACTATTTTTTATATAACTATAAATACTTATTAATTATTAAAAAAATCTATTATAATATTAGATTAAAGACTAACTAAGATCTTACTTTAAGTTCTTATTAACTTTATTTTAAAGTATTAATTAGATACTATTACTTCTAAGCTCTTTAAATATTATAAAGAATAGAATATTAATACTAGTTACTATATAATTAAGTATTAATTAGCTAAAGTAGAAATATAAAAGTAAAGTATCTCTTAAAAGTAGAAAAATACTTTTAAATTATAATTAAATAAGCTTATACTTTAGATTCTTTAATTTAAAGGCTTTAATTTAAATATAAATAACTTTATATATATTTAATTTACTATAGAAATTAAATAAAGACTCTATATTACTAAGTTTAAGAAGAGATATAATAAGTTTAAAAGTAAGACTTTAATTCTAATTTTTTTTTTTTATATATATATTATAATTAACTCTATCTTTAGTAATTATTAAAAAGAAGTTTAAGAACTAAATAATTAATAATTATAGTTATATACTTTTATATACTTATTTCTAAAGAAAATAATTACTAAATCTTAATCTTAGAAGATAAGTTATTTTAACTTTAGTTTTATAACTTAGTTATAACTTAGTACTTAAAAAGGCTTTAAATAGTTTAAATTAACTTTTCTTATTATAAAGATTAATTATAATTAATTATTAAAGAAATTAACTTAGCTAAAGTATATAATTATAGATAAGATTTATAATATTATTAAAGAGAGTTTATTTTAAAAGAATTAAACTAAACTTAAAATATTAATACTTACTATAAACTTAAGTAATTTAGTATTTAAATCTATACTACTATTAATACTTTTTCTTAAATAGTAATATAAATTTATATTAGTATATTATTATATATAATAATTAGTGTTTTTAAATAGTTTATTATAGCTTTTAAAGTATATAGTATAACTCTATACTTTATTTAAATAAATAAAAGTATAAAGATAATACTTACTATAGATATTTAATACTATTTTATAAAGTTATTAAAAAGTAGAGAAAGTAATTATAATATATAATTTAATTAGACTTTTCTATTTAAAATTAGTACTAAAAATTAATATATTAAAGCTTAATAGCTTTAAATATTAAAATTATAGTTTTAATATTAATTAATAAGCTTATTCTTATAATTCTCTTTACTTTTCTTATATTTCTTATATAATAAAAAGTAGTTTATATAGCTTATTATTTAGTTATATAAAAGTAATAAAACTTATAATATATATTAACTTATTATTTTTAGAAATATTTTAAATATTAATAAGTAAAGAGATTCTATAATAGCTCTTAAATATTTAATTATATTATATACTTCTTTATATATATACTAATTATTTATTATAAGCTTATAGTTTATATATAAATATAGAATTATTATTTAATTAAAGTATATAAAGAGTAGTACTATTATATAAGTAATTATTTAAATATTCTTTACTACTATAATAAGAATATTATATAGTATAGAAATAAGATTAAATATAAAGACTTAAAGCTTTTATAGAATTTTATTACTAATTAAGGTATATATAATTACTATTAATAAATATAGTTTATATTATATATTTTAAACTTTAAAAATATACTAATAATAAGTATATAGATATAAATAAGTTCTTACTATAAGAAACTCTTTATTATTATTAGTAATTTCTTTCTAATATAAGCTTTAATTATAGTAAAATTTTATTAAGAAAGTTTATATAGATTAAAAATACTTTATAGTATAAAGTTATATATTAAAAGCTCTATCTATAGTTATATAAGTATATTTAATTTAATAAGTTTAATAGACTTCTATTTAAAATCTTACTACTATATAATAGCTATATATAGTAATCTAATAATATTAGAATTATATATAAAATATATAATACTTAATAAATATATTTCTATAAAGCTATATAAGTAAAAGTAGCTATTACTAATAAAGACTTAGTAATATTTAATAATAGTTTTTAAATTAAGAACTTAAATAATTTTTAAAGTTTAATAATTAATATATAGATTATACTATTCTTTAACTTCTTATTCTTCTTCTTATTATTTTTTTTCTATTTATTAATCTTCTCTATAATCTTTATATAAATTATTTAATTATAATTAATTTCTTAATTTCTTTAAGTTTACTTTTAAAGCTAAAAAAGAACTTTTAGCTTTTAATATATTTTTTTTATTCTTTATTCTAATATAATATTAAATTATTAGAGTATAATTATTACTTTTTCTATTTTTATTATAATTTAAAACTTATATAAATTATAGAAAGTAATTCTAGCTACTCTTTATAAAGAAAGATTAAATTTAAAAAGAAAGTTATACTATAATTATTTATTAGCTAAATTAATCTTACTTAAAATAATACTAATAAAGAAATATAATTAGCTTTATTTATAAATTCTTTTAAGAAACAAATAACTTTTAATACTATTCTTAGCTATATAATTATTTAAGAAGATTATAATTAATATTACGAGCAGTAGGCGAGTCGTATAGGAAGTAGGTATAAGAGCGATGCGGATCGGATACAGAGCTAACTATAGACTGAAGGCTAATCTTAATGTTAGTTCTATTGATAGAATGTAGCTTAAAGAGCTATATAACAGTTATAAAGTGCGCGAACAGAAGTAAGCTGCAGACTCGGCTTATCTCCTCGTTTCCAATTCTTGTTGCCTGAGGCAGAGTCGGACCGGAGGCGGTGTTGCCTGAGGCAGGGTCGGGCCTGGGGCGGTCCTGTCACGTGACCAGGGGCGACCCTGCCATGTGACTTTAGCTTGTCGTTTGAGCGTGTTATGGCTTGCCTATGACACTACTCCCCTTCTAAGAGTCGATCTCCTAAGAGATCTAAGTATACTCTATTAATAGATAAAAGGCGGAAGTATTCGATCTTAGTATCAGTAGTAAAAGTTATAGACTAACTTAGGGACATCTTTATAGATTATATAGGCAGATTCGAATATCGGATCGTTATATTCTATTCAGCAGACGAGGTATTAATACTCTCGTTCTTTATAGTAGTAATCGAGAACTTTAGCTATCTCGTATTTAGAAGTCTGTTTAACAAGAATAGGCAGAAGCGGATCTTATATCTAACTAGGGAACAGATCGTTCGCAGTAAGGTATAGCTGATCTACGTTAAATACGTCGTATATTATAAGCAATAGAGGCAGTTCGAGTTAGTACGTATAAGGCTCTAAGACTTTAGCAATTAGGAATAGTTCTAGGTTTTTTTAGTTAAGCTTCTTCTTTAAGCAGAGCGTCTTTAGATTCTTCGTATTTAATTAAATATGTTGTTCTTATTCAAAGCGCAAGGCGAGCGAGTAAGTTCAATTCGCGATTTCTTCGTAGTAGGCTTATATAAGTAGTATCTGTTCTCGTAGGAACTCGAGTATTAAAGCTATATAATTAACAAATATATCAGCTTACTAAGTAGCTAGCGTATCTACTACTGAATATAATTTAATTCCTAGATAAGAGTAGTAACTATAGTT
Source organism: Cladosporium sp. VS III D KN 1 (assembly GCA_019775635.1). Lineage (NCBI taxonomy): Eukaryota > Fungi > Ascomycota > Dothideomycetes > Cladosporiales > Cladosporiaceae > Cladosporium > Cladosporium sp. VS III D KN 1. Next base: position 3,760 of record JACWFN010000015.1, read on the forward strand.
AGTAAAGAATAAAGTTATTTTAGTAGTCTCGGATTTTATCGAATTTGTAGAGAACTTAGCATATAGGAGTTAGTCTATCTAATCATTCTAAAGGTAGGAGATATAGACTTAGAGAAACTATTTAAGTATTGTATTTATTCGCTTAGTCTGGCTATTACTTTAAGCTTAGTACGCTACTATAAGCTTCGTATCGAACTAAAGTCTCTTAGAGAGATGTTTTTAAAATGTATTAATAAAACGGACATCTCGATCAGATACTATAAACGTTAGGATACTATATAGTTAGTAAATCTCGCAGACAAATAGTCGAGCTACTTCCTTAGTACTATTAGTTATCAGATAGGGAATATAGTGTCTTATCTTAGTAAGTTAATCAACGACTACTAAGATAGTATTAAAATCATTTAATGTAGGTAGATGCGTAATAAAGTCGACTAATATGTCTTACTATAAGCATTCGGGTATTAGTAGCAGTTATAGGAGTCCTTAATAGCGATTATATCGAGGCTTAATTCTTTTATAGATTCGGCAGTTCTGAATATAATAGCGAATATTAGTATTTATTCCTTTCTAGTAGTAATTACGCAAGAGTAGTTCGAATGTCTTTGCTCTTCTAAAGTAGCTAGTAGATAGGTAATTGTAATACTATTATAGAAGTCGAAGGCGTAATTTATTAAAGTTAAGTACGTATATCTTTTTATAGTAGTAGAGAATACCTTCGTAGGCTTAGTACTATGTAAGCTATAGGAATAGATACTTATTCTTCTCTTATTCTAAGGCTTAAAGCACTAAGAGTATATTATTATTAGTTCGGGATTCTTATAAGATTATCTCTTAGATCGAAAGAATAGATTCTAGATCGATTTCTATTATATTCACGTTTCTTATAGAGTCTTACTATTCTAGAGGGAATTTCGTAGTCTTATCTAAATCTTCTGCTTTCTATAAGTCTAATAGTATAGATTTCGTTTAATTTAGCTAGTTGCATCTTAAAATATTACTATTTAAAGACTAGTAATAGTCTAAAATCGAGTCTATAAAGCATACTCTTTTCTAAGTCGAGTTTAGAGTTTGTAGTAGTATTAGTAGAAGCTCTAATAGGTTGAGGTTCTCTCTCTTAAGCATTATATAGCTTTAATATTCTATTCTTTTATTCCTTTCCTTAGAGAGATTCTCTAATCTTCTAGTTAGTATATTAGATTTCTCGCTTTACTTTCTAAACTAATATATAATCTTAAACTTAAAATATAAGAGGAATTCGGATTAGTAGGCTTAGTAGCAGTTAAGTATCTTTGTTAATATAAAGTATTTAAGATTATAGTAGTCGGAAAGAATCTTAATTAAAGTCTAAGAGTCTTTAAGTTCTAAATACTATTCTTCGAAATAGTAGATAATTATAAGTAGTTCCTTATTATAGATCTTATAGTTATATTTAATAGAGCTATATTTCTTCGAGAAGAAAGTAATAAATTATAAGATATCTTTATTATTGTACTATAAAAGTACTTCTATAGATATAAAGTTAAAAGTATTAGTTTTAATAATTACTTTCTTAATCTAGTCGAAAGGCCTTAGTATTAGTACTATAGTAATAGTATGCTTAAGGAGTTTAAAGGCCTTTTCGTAATCTTAGAATTAGTTAAAGATAGTATTCTTTTTCGTTAATTCGATTAGTAGTATAATAATTCTTAAGTAGTTACAAATAAAATAGTAGTAGAAGTTACAGAATCTATTAAATTATAGAATATTAGTTATAGATTATAGAGTCTTCTATTTAAGAATTGTTTTAATCTTCTTAAAGTCTATTTTAAATCCATTCTAGCCTATAATTAGGCTAAGGAACTTAGTCTCTTTAATAAAGAATTCGTATTTCGATAGCTTAGTAAACAAGCTAGCTAATCGAAGTCGCTTTAGGACTTTTCAGATATATTTAATATATTCTTCTCTTGTTTTACTATAAATCAGAATATTATCGAGATATACAGAGCAGAATTAGTTAAGATATTCGTATAATAAGTTATTAATAAATCTCTAAAATATAGTAGGCGCGCTAGTTAGCTCGAATAGTATAACTAATAACTTAAAGAGTCCGAAATACATAAGGAAGACTATTAGATACTTATAATCTTTCTTTATATAGATATTATTAAATGCAGAGATAATGTCGATTTTTGTAAAGTACTTTATACTCTTAAGATTATTTAGAGTCTTCTTAATAAGCGGAAGCAGATAATAGTCTTTTACGGAAACATCGTTTAGAGTATAGTAGTTTATATAAAGTCGGAGGCCTCTATTAAGCTTCTTAACAAATAGTATAGGCGAGATAATATATAATAAACTTAGGCGGATAAATTCTTTTATAAGATTCTTATTAAGCTAGATATAGAGTATTTAAAGTTCTTCTTAGAATATTAAATAGATTCTTCTAAAGAGTAGCTTCTTATTAGAGATAATGTTTATTTCGTAATCGTAGCTTTAATATAGTAGTAGTTAGTTAGCTTTCTTTAGTAAGAATATATTAGCGAATTTATATAATTCGTTTAGTAGCTAGATAGCTATCTTATTACTCTCTTACTTAAGAGCTTTATTAATATTCTTAATTATAATTATTACAATCTAATAGTCTCGTCTTATATAGGCGTAATATACTCGGAGACTAATAGTAGTAATATCTTAGTAGTTTAAGTTAGGAATATACTTCTTCGATACTAAGCTAAGTTCTTAGAAGTATATAGAAGTCAGAGTTGTATTATAGTATTTCGTATAATAGAGATCGTTAAATTCTTAAATATTATTAGCTTAATTCGGTATTAAGTTATGCTTCTTTAGCTATAGATAGCTAAGAATAATCAAATAATATAGTAGTAGAGTAATATATAGAATAATATTCTTATTTATATAGTTTCTACTCTTTAATTCGTAGCGAATATATTTCTAGATTATTCGAGAGTTCTTATCTTCGCTATTATAGCTATATAATAGGAAGAGATAGTTAAGGGATTATAATAAGAGATTAGCCTACTTAGCGTAATCTCTATTAACAAATATATAGCCTTCGTAGTTAGAGTTAATTAGTATATAGGTATTCTTCTAATTTCTATTCTAAATTGTTAAGACTTTAATAATTAAAGCGGAAGTATAAGTAAACTCCTTTTTAATAGGAATTTTATAAATTATAAGATTCGAGATACAAACTAGCTTACTAAAAGAGATATTAAGTTAAGAAGATAGTAAAGAGGTATAAAAGAGAGCAGTTATATTTAGAGTAGCCTAGCTATAACTTAAGATAGATCTACTCTGTTTTCTAATAAATAGTCTCGAGTATTATAGGCTAGAGTTAGAAGTCTATTAGCTATAGATTATAGAGAAGCATAATAATTAGTTAGGGAATATAGTAGAGATAGAGAACGAGATTTTATATTCTAGTTTTAGTATTTCTAACTATTACTACTACTATAGTATTAGTTTCTAGAATTCGGAAGTAAATACTTATACGTAAGATATTTAGTCTAATAATAGAGATAATAGACTTCTCTCTCTTTATCTGTTTTTAATCTAATATTACTAGTATTTATTAAAGTAGTAATCTGTTTATATATCGATTCCCTAATAGTAGAAACTCGAATAGAAGCCTTATTTATAGACTAGTATTCCTTCGAGATAGTAGTATATATTCTAGCTGTTAGTACGAGTTATTAGTAATAGTAGTAGTAGTTCTCGAGTTCTTAGAAGTAAGTAGTAAGATCGAGATAATATCTATTTAGTAGGAGATTATATAAGAGCATTTTACGGAGTTTATTTAAGATAGCTTATTCGAGAAGAGTAGTAAGAGATTTATTATTTATTTCTACTTCGAGTTCTAGTCTCTAAAACTCGATAAAGAATAAAGCGAATTCTTTATTCGTCTATTTAAAGCGGAATAGTTCGGAGTAGATATTCTATATACAGTTTAGATCCCTATAAGCACATTCGAGAATTTAGAGAACTTAAGAGTAGTCTGCGAGTTAATATACTTTATTATAGATGTATAATAAAATCTAAGAGTATAGAGTTCTAGTAAGATGGTTTGTAATATAGGCTATTCGAGATTATAAGATTAGAAAGCAGTTCTAATTAATAATTATCTTCTTATAGATTTATAATATAAAGTAATATAGATTAAATTATTAGTTATTAAACTTATCGGAGTTAGAGAGCTTTTCGGATTATCGAGTAGATTTAGAAGATACAGAAGTAAGAAGCATAATCGTTCTTATAGTAGAATCTATCTTGTTCTTAATAATAGGCTCGAGCTAGAGAATAGATAGAGAAGTATATATAGTAGATTAGATAATAGCGAGAGCTTTCTCCTTAGCGACTTCGGCTTTAATAATCTTTTAAGTATTAAGATTATACTATTTATAGTACTAAGCCTCTTAAAAGTCGATAATCGAAGCGAGCTTAATCTTCTTCTAATTAGCATTCTGAGACTGCTTCTCTAGTTCGCTAATCTAAGTCTAAAGTCGTAGAATCTTAAGTCTAAGTTCTTCCTAAGTGTTTCTATGCTTTTTAATATACTAATAGGCTTATTAATAGTATATAAACTATCCTTCTAAGTGCGCCTTAATATAGTCGGTAAATTATATCTAGATCTTAGAAAGGAATAGTAGAAGTAAGTATTTACTCTCTATACTAGAAGGTAGAGCTATATAATATTATAAGCAGTAGGCAGATCGTATAGGAAGTAGATATAAGAGTAATACGGATCGGATATAGAGCTAACTACAGACTAAAAGCTAATCTTAACATTAGTTCTATCGATAGAATATAGCTTAAAGAGCTATATAATAGTTATAAAGTACGCAAATAGAAGTAAGCTATAGACTTAGCTTATCTCCTCGTTTTTAATTCTTATTACCTAAGGTAGAGTCGGACTAGAAGCAGTATTACCTAAAGCAGAGTCGGGCCTAGAGTAGTTCTATTACGTAACTAGAAGCGACTCTACTATGTGACTTTAGCTTATTATTTAAGCGTATTATAGCTTGCCTATAACAATTAATATATTATTTAAAACTAGCTTTTATTATACTAAATACTAAATACTAGTACTCTATTTTTAAGTAAATATAGTATTAATACTTAAGTAATTAAAGTAAATATAATTTAAAAGCTAAATCTTCTTATATAAATATACTAAGATTAGCTAATTATTAATAATATAAGTTTAAATAATTATAGCTATATTATAAAGTAGTTTAAAATTAGTATATTCTTTTAGTTTAAATACTTAAATATCTTATTAGTATAATTTAACTTATTATTATATATTTCTTAATTATTCTATTTTATATACTTTTTATATAGTATATTATTATACTCTTAATAGTAAATTAGTATACTAATCTTTAATAAGCTATATTATTAATATTTAGATTACTAATACTCTAATTCTAAACTAATCTTTATTTATTAGTTATATTAAAATAGCTTTTAAAGTCGAAAATAATTCTTAAATTAAATACTTCTTTAATTATTCTAAGAGTATAGTAATATATATTACTTTATACTATACTAAAAGAAGTAGTTTATAAATTCTTACTTTAGAACTCTTTTATAATATTTAGATTTATAAAATTCTTTATATACTATTAAAGAATAATAAAGCAAATAATACTATATCTATTTAATTAATATATAAGCTTTATATAATTTAATTTAATTTATATAGTAAGAATAGCTTAAGTATATTTTTATTTATAATAAAAATAGCTATAGAAACTTAAAAGTTAATTTTAAAGTTTAATTAAGAGATTCTTTAGAAAGTAAATCTTATTACTAGCTATATTAAAATTAAGCTTATATCTAATATTAGTATAAAAGTAATTAGTTTATTTAGTTTTATATAGAATAATACTAATAAAAGTTTATAGAAATATAGCTAATCTATAAAATAAGCTAATATTAAAATTAAAAAGAAATTAAAGCTTTCTTCTTTAAATAATTTCCTTTTTATAAAAATTAAGAATAAATTAAAAGAAAGTCTTAATTATAAATATATAATTTTTTTAAAGTCTTTATTAAAGATTAGTTTTATATTTTATTTATATATTAGAAATTACTTATTAATACTTTATAAAGAAGACTTTTTCTTTATTATTATTAAAAAGATACTTTTCTAAAATTATAAAGATATTTTTAATAAATTAGAATACTTCTAATCTTTTAAAAGAAAAGCTTTTTACTAATATTAATATATTTATAGAGCTACTTATAAATAATATATATAATAAAAAGATAGTTAGAAAGTTCTAAATAAAGATTATACTTATAAGCTAAAAGAACTTTATAGCTTAAATAAATAACTTTATAAAATTTTAGCTATATTTATAAGTTCTATATAAATTATTTATTTAGTAATTTATTACTACTTTACCTTTCTTAAGACTATATGCTATTATATTTTCTATCCACATTTGTATATTTTAATGCACTATACTATATCTAATAAAGAACTAGCCTCCTTCTAAGGTGCCGCTTCTATTCATAGATCTACCGTCCGAGCTTTGGCGGACTCGGGCTACCAGTCGTCCGTAGCCTTCTTGGCCAGCCCACTCGCCCCAGATTTAGCCGAAACAGCCCCCATTGACCCCATTCAGCGCGGAGCCCATCGACCATAGTATGCTGTGCGAGACCAAGGGGATGTTACGTACATCTGAAAACTACCATGTTCACGTCGTTACATCGGCAGGTGAGTCTCGAGGATCACGAGGTGCGACTGGGCGGATCTCAGTGGCTCGGCGGCAATAGCCACTGCTCAAAGCACTTTGGCTATTTTCCTGGCTCGCAAACTACCCCAGCATGGCAATATACTTGCTACACTGAGCAGCCTGACTAGCCATGGGTTTTAGAACAACCACTGATCTAGCCTTAAAGTGGATTCGGCGTATGGATGCATTCTGCCATGAAGATATATAAGTAATCGAGCTTTCGACGACCGATTCGACTTTTCGTCTCACACATCACTCAACAATAAGCTCTCACAGGACCTCGCTGTCGATTATCTTCACAACTAGCAAATATGCTGATCTCCAACGCCATCGCTGCTCTGTCGGTCCTGTCGCTTGCTTCTGCAGCGGCTCTCCCTGAGGCAGACATCGAAGCTCGTGCTGCCAGCACCGTTGACGCTGGTTTCAAGGCCAAGGGCAAGAAGTCAGTAGAAGATCGATTATCAATTGTGAATTTGGCTGACACCTATCCAGATACTGGGGCACTTGCGGTGACCAGGGAACTCTTAACAATGGCAACATCGCCAACCTGGCCAAGACCCACTTCGGCCAGATCACCCCAGAGAACTCCCTAAAGTTCGATGCCACTGAGCCTTCCCGTGGCAACTTCCAGTTCGGCGGTGCCGACTACCTAGTCAACTGGGCTCAATCCAACAACAAACTCATCCGTGGCCACACCCTTGTCTGGCACAGCCAGCTGCCCGGCTGGGTCTCCCAGGTCAACGACAAGAACACCTTGATTTCTGTCATGCAGAACCACATCAAGACTGTCATGGGCCGTTACAAGGGCAAGATCTTCGTCTGGGTGAGTGAATTGAGGCAACTGTCGCTGTCGGGATCAAAACGCTGACAACCGCAGGACGTCGTCAACGAGATCTTCAACGAGGACGGAACCCTCAGACAGAGCCACTGGTTCAATGTCATCGGCGAGGACTACGTCCGCATTGCCTTCGAGGCCGCCCGCGCCGCCGACCCCAACTGCAAGCTCTACATCAACGACTACAACCTTGACGTTGCCAACTACGCCAAGACCCAGGGCATGATCAAGTACGTCAAGAAGTGGCGCGCTGCCGGCGTGCCCATTGACGGCATTGGTAGCCAGATGGTAAGACAAAGACCTTGATATCCAACGATGATTCCACAGTACTAACACATCGAAGCACCTTTCCAACGGCAGCGGCTGGCCTCGCGCCGACGACGTCGAGAACGCCATGAAGGCTCTCTGCGCCGCTGCACCCGAGTGCGCCGTCACCGAGCTCGACATTGCCGGTGCTGCTCCCGCCGACTACATCAAGGCCAAGAACTCTTGCCTGAACGTCAGCAACTGCGTTGGTATCACCTCGTGGGGTGTCACTGACAACACCGTGAGTTCAAACCGTCCACTTCATCAAGATCGATATACTGACCAGCGATCAACAGTCGTGGCGCGCTTCCTCCACTCCCCTGCTGTTCAACTCCAACTACCAGGCCAAGCCGGCTTACACTTCCATCATTCAATCTCTTTAAGCGTAGTGCAGGGCACACACCACAAGTGGCAGAGCCATGAGATTCACTTCGTAGTTGACAGTTTGAGCCAAAATTCAAGCCTTTTGAGACCACGCCAATTGATCCCGACTTTTTTGCTTGCCTTATGTCTCACCTTCGATCACTTCATCAGTTCTTGCACCCGAGGCGCATGTACGGTTGGTCATCTGCGCACATCGACTCTCAACGGCCGGGCTTTTGAAAATCATTCTAGCGCTCATTGGTATGGGCATACTGATCAGTGATCACTGCGAAATTGGAACACGCTTATTATCAATTCAGTGGTGCGTGCATTCAAGTCTAGGTCAATGGCTCTCGGTCATGGCATCGAGAGTCATCACGAAGGCATGCGCAGATTCTTGAGCAATGATTGAACGCATGAGTCTTTCCCCTCCCACCAGAGCAAGCTTTCCACAAGGGACATGCTCACGCCTAGGTACTCAGAGCAGCCACAATAACATCCAACCCAGAACTCTGCGTCGAAGCATTAGCCGGACCAACAAATGGGCCATCCCAAACTAGTCCGAACTGAATCCTATCATTCGTGTCCTGCTGCCAGACACTGTCCGCGTTGCGATCCAGGAAATCAGCATACCTCTTCTCGGGACTCTTCTGCTGCAGGATGCGCAGATTCCGAGCAAAGATGCCTTTGAACTGTGAGCCGTCACCGCCACAATTCGGCTCGCAGGGCTCATGCAAGATGCCGTTACTGTTCGTTAGGTTTGCAATGCCGGCGTCCGCGATGCGTTTGGCTGTTGTGATGTAGCCGACATCGCCAGTGGCTTTTGATAGCTCGGTGAGGGCACCGAGGATGACGCCTTGGTTGTATGTCCTTCAGTGAAATTGTCAGCCGGGCTCATCTCACGTCAAAGAACGTTCTGATCCCAGACTTACCAGACGGTTCCATTGTTGTTAGTGCACGTTGCGCTATCAAGGCCATCGTTGATGTTCCACTGCGCATTGATCATCCCACTGTTCCGGAACCACTTCCAGCCCTCTTTGGCTCGGTCAAGGTAGTGAACAGACTGGCTCTGCGACCTCGTCGCCAAATGCGCCGCAACGTCAATGTAAAGCTCATTTGCAATCGCGTTGACGTAGGTGTGCTGCTTGTCCCACCACAAGCCGCCACAAGGAGTCGTGCCGTAAGCCTTGTCCATGTCGTCGAAGATCGACTGTGCAGTGGTGAGGTAGTCTTGCTCGCCTGTCACGTCGTATACGGCAATCCTGCAAGGGTCAACAAGGGAAATTCGACGACTGCCATGGTGCGAGGTTCAACTTCACTTACCAAGCCAGCGCCCACCAACCTTCGTCGTCGTAGTAATCGTTCAGAAACCCGTTCGTCTTACGTGCTTGAGGCATTTTGATATCGTGCGGCAATGATGGCGAAGCGGAGTTGTAGTAGGAGCATGGAAGATATTTTGCCTCAACAACCTTCTGCATCTGCAAGTTGTATTTTTGGGCCTGAGTAAAAGTGTTTTGCCAAATGCTGCTACCATTTTGTTTGACAGAAGGGTCGATCGCGGCCAGGTCAGCGATTACGGTGAGACCTTCATGGTTGCTGGTCAGTACATTGCGTTACGCTCAAAATCAATCATCGGAGGTCAACAATCTCACAATTAGCACTGTTCCACCATCCAGTCGACGGAATCCAGAGACCAATCGACTGATTGTAGAATTGCTGGAGGGCGGTGAAGCCATCTTCAGCATTCCCGAGAGTGACTGCTTGAGCCACGTGAGATATGCTGCAAACTGAGATACCAATGTGCTTAAGCGATACCATGATTAAATGCTCGACGAAGAAAATTGTAAAGAAGCACCAAGACGCGTTCCAACAGACATGTCGTCTCTATATCACGTCCCGCAATCCTCGCATCCAATGTCTCAGATACTCACCAGGTAGCGTAGCAACGCGTTTGCGACAACAGACTATCGAATCAGCAATTGATGCGGTCATGCCTTTTCGTTCGGCGTCGTACGTGGAGCCGAAGGATCAGACTATAAGTGACTGCTACATCCGAACGCAGCTATAGAAGCAACCACGTGAACAGAAATGATCGTCCCGGCGTACATTTTCGCGTTGACCATATTCGGGCTTGCAGTGTCGATCAACATCCAAAGACGACCAGCGAATATCCCCTGCGTCACATCCGCGGCCTAAAACCTCCGAGACATGGCCACGAGGCGTCGGAGCGGGCTCTGGACCGATCGACAGCAAAGCACAAGTGATCTAGTCGTGAGTCTGCACACGTTCTCTCGACGGTCGTTGCAGCCATCTGAGAAAGAATGTTCGAAGGCAGTAGCACATTCCCCCAGCAACTGGCAGTAGGATCTCAAAACGCAGACGAATACATGCGCAAACTCGTGCTTGCACGCGAGTTCTCTATCACTGGAGTAATGCATGAAGTGGTGCTGCACGACCATCACGCAGGCAGGTCATCTCTTCGACCACTTCTGGCCGCCAGCTGAAAGACCGTAGCATCGCGCTTCGAGCTAGTAGAAGGATTCGTCCAGGAGGTTGCCTCCTACGACACTAGCATTCGATCGGTCCGTCTCCACGATCAAGTGATCTCCTCAGATGAGCCCGAAGCTGATCGCTGCGTGCATACCCATGCTACATGTTGCCTTGCAGTTGATGGCAAGTCTCGTTAATTCATGCACGTAAGAGCGCCAAACGATGAAATTTGAGGTGATGAGATAATCTGTAAGACCAATCATATTCATTCTCTAACAAAAGTTCGTTCTGTATCTCATATGTTGGCGAGGATTCTTCAGCAGGAAAAAAGCGCCTCGTAAAAAACGCCCATGGAGCGCTGTAGCCCCGATATACTCCAACAAAACCAAAGGATGTAATGCCCTTTTTTTCTTTTCACTCCGCACGTCGCTATAATCGTTTCATGTATCGCTCAAATACCAATTTTACCAGCAAGCACAGTACCAGCTGAGCCTCTTTTTTCGTGTTTATCGACGTGATCGTTCCAATCTGAAGCTTTCGCTTACTCGACGGTGACGGACTTGGCCAAGTTCCTGGGGAAGTCGACGTTGAGGCCCTCAGCGACGGCGAGCCAGTAGGCCATTAGCTGGAGAGGGATGACGTTGAGAAGACCCTGGAGGAGGTCGTGGGTGTGAGGAACCTCGATCTTGTCGGTCTTCTCGCCAGGGAACTCCTCGTCGTTCTGGTTGCAGATGACGATGGGACGGCCCTTGCGAGCGATGACCTGCTGGTAGGCGTTGAGAGACTTGGCGAAGATGGAGTCACGAGTGAGGATCATGACGATGGGAAGGTCCTCGTCGACGAGAGCAAGGACACCGTGCTTGAGCTCACCGGACATGACAGCCTCGCAGTGAAGGTAGGAGATTTCCTTGATCTTGAGGGCACCCTCGAGGGCAGTGGCGTGCTGGGAGCCACGGCCGAGGAGGAGGAGCGACTTCTGGTCCTTGAACTTGAGGCAGAGCTCCTTGATGCTCTGGTCGAGCTTGAGGATCTCCTTGAATTGCTCGGAAATCTTGCCGAGACCCTCCATGATCTCCATACGCTTCTGGTATTTGCTTGCACGGTCCTCCGACAGAGTAAGAGCGAACATGATCATGCAGACAAACTGAGAAGTGTAGGCCTTGGTGGAAGCGACACCGATTTCGGGACCAGCGTTGATGTGGACACCGCAGTGGGTCATGAGAGAGATGCTGGAACCGACAACGTTGACAATACCAACGGTCAGGGCGCCGCGCTCCAAGCAGTAGCGGAGCGCCATGAGCGAATCAGCAGTCTCACCGGACTGGGAGACGAACACGCAAGTGTCGTCACGGAAGACGGGAGCTTGACGGTCGAGGAAGTCAGAAGCAAGCTCGACGGAGATAGGAATCTCAGTGAGATCCTCAAAGGCGCCGCGGACAGCCATGCAAGAGTGGTAAGAGGTACCGCAAGCGATGAAAATCAGACGCCTGCAGCGACGGATGGTGCTGATGTACTGCCTAAGTCCACCGAGCGTCACAGTCTTCTCCTCGCTGTTCAAGCGACCACGCATAGCGTTGACGATCGACTCGGGCTGCTCGAAGATCTCCTTCTGCATGAAGTGGTCGAAGCGGCCCTTCATGATCTCCTGGAGCTCGATCTCGATGGTCTGGATGGCACGGACATTGCTAGTGCCGTCAGTCTTGGACAAACGGTGAATGTTGAGCTGGCCCTCGTGGATGTGGGCGATGTCGTCGTCCTCGAGGTAGAGAACCTTCTTGGTGTGCTCGATGATGGCGGAAGGGTCAGAGGAGAGGAAGAACTCGGTGGGCTGGGGCATGCCATCGTCTGACAGGAAAGCGCGCGACTGCGAGCGGTGGAGGAGAGACTTGTCAGCGGAAAGACCGGGGACAGAGAGGAGGTCGTTGCCCCTCTTGAGAGCAACGTTGTGGCTGGCACGCTCAGCAGGAAGAGCCTGACCATCCTCGGCGTACTCAACATCGACGAAGTCGACCTTCATCTTCTTGGCGGTCTTGACACCGATGACAAGAGGAGAACCCTTGCGAGCAGCGACAACCTCGCCGGGGAAGTGCACGCTCTTCATCAAGAGACCGAAAGCACCTTGCAACTCCTTGACAACGGCCTTGACGAGGCTGGTGAAGTCGAGGTTGGGGTGCTCATCGAAGACGAACTTGGCCAGCTTAGCGATGGCCTCAGTGTCAGTCTCAGTCTCGAAGCGCATGCCCTTGGACTCCAGCAGCACCCTCAATTCCTTGTAGTTGGTGATGATGCCGTTGTGGACGATAGCGAACTCCCAGTTGGGATCGGAGCGGTGAGGGTGGCAGTTAACCCTGCTGGGCGGGCCGTGGGTGGCCCATCTGGTGTGTGCAATACCGGCGTGGTTGTCGAAGACCTTGGTGAGGTCGGGCTTCTCCTCCTCGATCAGCTTCTTCAGCTTGGCGACCTTGCCAACCTCCTTGTAGGCGAAGACCTCGTTCTTCTTGTCGCCATCGACGGCAACACCGGCAGAGTCGTAGCCGCGGTATTCGAGACGAGAGAGACCTGCGTGGGAAGAGAGTGTCAGCTTGGGTGGGGTGGGATGGCATGAGCTGGGCAGGCCACGTACCGTTAACGAGAGTGTCGAGGATGAACTTCCTGTCCTTCTCGACCAGGTAGTTGATGTAACCAAAGATGCCGCACATGTTGGCTGTGTGTGTATGTGGTGTGTGGGAGAAGAGAAGAGGGCGGTGGGCGAAAAGCTGGTCGAGCTAGGTTGCAGGCCGGGCGGAGCGGTCTGGCTGTTGTGAGGACAGAGCGGACGTGAGGAGGGGTATGTGCTTGCGGGTGGAGCACAGCGCAGCAACGAGTGTGAGTGGCTTGCAGACGGCTGGATTAGGGGTGGAGAGGCGTGGTATCGGTGTATTGGTGGTGGTGGTAGTGGTTGCAAGCACACGTAAGAGGAGGGAATAGGTAAAGCAGAGGAAATAATGGGAGAGCGGGATGTTGATGCGGCGGGCAGGGCTGGTACTAGTAGTGGGTTTGAGAGTAGTGAGTGCGCACGACACAACACGACACGACACGCCGGCGCAGGGTCCTGCCGCCAAACAACACAGACACATCGCAGACCTACTACTGCTGCTAGCTACACTCTCTCATGCTGCGCCTTACGCTTGACGTGCCTTGCCCTCCCCACCCTGCACCGCGTTTCACATCCCGAGCCTCGTCTTCACCCGCCGAATGAGCATCGCCCAGAGGCCAGCACTGCGTGAATCGCCCCTTGGCCGCGCATCCGTTTGCGTGCGGTGTGTGTATTTCCGTTTGTCGCCACCACCACTGCTCGCCTTGCCTTGCCCTCAGTTCACATGCATGCACACGTCGCAGTCCGCGAACAGATGGCCCCACAGCCACTCGCTGCTGTCCATGCCGCCGGTCGTTGGCCAGCAACGGTTACTTGGAAGAGGCTCGAGCGCGTGCCTAGCGCCTCGAATGCAGGAACCGGAGCTACGTAGGCCTCTATTTTAAGCCGCCGCCAAGCATCCACTGCTCGCCGACCACTACTATACTTGTCCTCACGCCAGAAAGAGAGCGTGCAATGGCTCGTGTTTAGAGGTAGATCATGTCCATGCCGACCTCCGGATACGACTAGCATCAGTATGCACTGTCGCCCTCCGTTGCACGGTCGTTCTCGATATGCTAATCGTGGTATCAATGGTATTATTTTTGACAGATGCGCCCTTTCACTAAGTTAAGGTACTGGTACTGCTCCTCAACAGCAGTTCTAGTCTTGCTCTACAAGCGCCTCAGCCGCTTGATCGCTAGCTAAAAATTGCCTCGGCAACGCCGTTATACACCCAGCTTTTACCTCAATAGTATTTGGAAAGTCGGGTGAGAACAGGCACGGCACGTGGAGAAATTTTCCATATGCTTCCAATTACTGCTGTTGTTCGTCTGGTACACGCAGGAACTAGGCTCTGCAGTGTAGACAAGCCTTTCGCGTAGTAGATTGTCGCTCGGCTCCTGTTCTACGGAATGCCCGATTGCCCGCTTCTCGCCTCGCCAGTTCTACGCCCTGCCAATGCGTGTATACTGCTCGTAGCGTTCGCAAGCTGCGTCAAAATTTGAAAGTAAACAGATGCATTTCGACGGGTGTGGCGCCCGCCCGACCGTCATGTCTCAAAACCTTCCAGACACAACTTTCGTCATGCTGGCCAGGCCTCGTCGAAGTCTTGGTAGAGCTCCAAACCTTACCAGTAATTTCTGTTCTCCAACGCCAGTACCACGCGGGTCTACAGCTTTCGGTCCTTGCAATCACTCTGTCGAATCCTTCGTGCTTCGCGGAAATGTTCTAGTGGAAATCCGACCGTTTCAAGAAAGTTGCGATCAGCCCTACGGAGTTTCAAGGGACAGATTGGCACGAGGAGAAGAAGTGAGAATAATTGGCATCGACGTACAACGACGGAAATTGTAACAGCGTCGTTTATGAGGTTGAAGTTATTCGTTCGTCCTCCCTTTCCAGATTGGAGATTCTACATAGTTCATCTATCTGTATTATACTGCGAAATGCCCAGCAGTTTTCCATTACCGTGGCCTCAAAGAAAGGCATATATTCTTGCAATGCTTGAAGGGGTGTGGGAAGAAAAATTAAAAGAAATCATGCCATGCCAGGCACAAAGGGTATCAGTACAATCAACGCCACACGAAAAATCTGAATGCACGAAAGCTGTGCCATCTCTCTATGCAGCTGTCATCTCAATCTTCTTGCCCTTGACGCTCTTCCACTCGAAGAACACCGCGCCAAGAACGCTCAACACTGACGTCGCGACTGCCACGTAGAAAGTGTTGACCAGCGCGCCGTTGTACGCCTGTTTCACGGCCTCCAAGAACTCCGGCGGGATGACGTTGACCAGCTCAGTGGCTCCTGTGCCGAGTACGATGCGGGAATCGAGACCTGGAACAGCCTCCTTTGCATTCTTGAGGAGCGAGTTGGTGAAGACGTTTTGTGCGACTGAGATGAACAGAGCGCCGCCAAGGGTTTGCGAGAACATTGCGATCGCTGTCCCAATTGGCACGTCGGCCTTGGGCAGGACGGTTTGCACGGCGACGAGGGTCTGCTGCATGCTCATGCCCATGCCGAAGCCGAAGATGATCTGGTAGCCGATCCAGTGGTTGTGGCTGGTGGTTGTGGTGAAAGTGGTGACGAGGCCGGAGCCGATGGAGAGGAGGACTGAGCCGGCAATGACGAAGGGCGTGTACCAGCCGATCTTGGTGATCAGGCCGCCGACGACCATGGACATGATGACCAGGCTGAGGATGAGTGGCAGGTTCATGATGCCGGACTTGACGGCTGAAGCGCCCTTGATGGCCTGGAACCAGATGGGGAGGAAGTAGACGAGGGTGAAGAACGCGGCGCCGATCATTGCTGCGAACCAGGCGACGGCTGCGACGGTGCGTTGCTTGAGGATGCGTGGGGGAACGGTGGCGTTTTCTTGCTTCCAGAATTGGATGCCGACAAACACGATGAGAAGGACGGCGAAGATGACAAGAAGGGCGATGATGCGGCCGTTTGACCAGGGGTACTTGGAGCCGCCCCATTGGAGTGCGAGGAGAAGGCAGACGATCATGGGAAGGAAGACAAGGGTGCCGTAGATGTCAAACTTTTGAAGGTTGTTGCGCCATCCACCTTCGGTGAAGCTCTGTGCGCGAGACTTCTCAGTGGGGTGATAGAAGAAGGCGATGAACGCGAAGGTGACCGCGCCGATGGGCAGGTTGATGTAGAAGCACCAGCGCCAGGTGAGTTTGTCGGTGAAGGCGCCTCCCATCAATGGGCCGGCGACGGAGGCGATACCGTACATACCACCAATGAGGCCCATGTAGGTAGGACGTTGCCTGAGAGGAACAGTGTTCGCAACAATGAGGATGGCACCAGAGAAGATACCAGCAGATCCAAGTCCAGCAACCGCACGTCCAATGATGAGAGCTGTGCTGTTGGGTGCGGCGCCACATACTGCGCTACCAATCTCGAAAATGACCAGAGCAGTAAGGTAGATCCACTTGATGCTGAAGAAGGTGTAAAGTTTGCCGAAGAAAAGTTGGAATGCGCAGGTGGTGAGGAGATATGCTGAGCCGTACCATCCAACGTCGTTGATCGCCTTAAATTGATCTGTGATGCGTGGAATAGCCGTGGTAATAATGGTGTTGTCTAGAGCCATGCAGAAGACAGAGAGACACAGGGCAATACTGATCAGCGCAAGCTGCATTGCCTTTGGGTACTCAGTCTCATCTTCCTCCTCCTCTTCCTCTTCTTCTTGGTTTTTCTCGGCATCTTCCGTGTGGTCCTTTTCAGTAGCGGTGACATTGTCTTCGTCATGCGAAGGAGATCGTGACTCGGGAGATGTGGCTGTGGCAGACGGTTGCATCTTCTCGTCTGACAAGGATGCTACAGCCGGGCTTGCTGCGAGTGTGGTGTCGTCGCCGCTCAGTGGTCTCGATGGTGGCGCGACATCCTTGTCGCTCTTGCTAAAGAGGCCTTTCAATGCCATGGCGAATGATTGCTCTCGAACAACTTCAGACGTGAGAGGAATCGCGCTGAGGAAGCTGCGTTGGCAGAAAAGGTGGTATTACTCCTTCCGGACAAAGAAGGTTCTCTTGCTGTGGAATGTTTTGAGGGGAAGGGAGCAGTGCTTATTAGGACGTTGGTATTGTGAGACAAGGACTGCAGAGAGGCGCAGGGCGAGAAAGGAAGACTAATATACAGACCTGCAAGCAAGACTCATCCTCAGAGAGGATGAGGTGAGGCCCGGCGAAATATTACCGTCCCATGCCCTGGCGGCATGCAGCATTCCCGCGCGCAAGATCTGGAGTTAGGAGACAAACGAAGGGCTAGACGACATTGTCGGATCTCGCTTTCGCCCCGCCTCCGGCCGTGCCCAGTTGACTGATTGGACAAGGAGAAGCGTTTTCCACAACAAGCAGGCCTAGCAAGGCTAGCCCCATGCTTAGCGAGGCGTCGATACTCTTGTATCGCGCACCTGATGCCTCACACACCGCAGATGCCCAGGCGCGCAGGTGTCGTCACGCAGAAACCTACGCTGCACATGTCGCATTCGCAGCCGGCGACACAATCATGGCCGGCCACTCACGCTGCTGCCAGCATCCTTCCGTTTAGCATCAGTCAGCATGGCGCCATAGCGACTCATGCCAATGCTGCTGCCTTTCGCATGGCGCACTAGCATGCAAGCCACCATGTGTAGTCGAAATTTGAGCGCATATGCGACGATGCGAAGGCCCTTGGCCCTTGGGCCTGCTTGCTGCTCCCGCCCATCGGCGCCGGCTTTCTGAAAATCGCCCGGTCCGCTCGAACAGGGCCGCCTCCGTGCGCGAGCCATTGAGAACAAAGCCATAGTCTGACATTTTCAGTACTGTTGCCTGGCCCCTGTGTTTGTTTGTGTGGTTGTATGGAGATTATTGTCGGAGTTACCGCATCGCCTGTATCTGAGTATCACACTATGTAGGCGAGCGACAGGCGTCTCGTGTCTCACGATGATTTATCGGAAGCAGCTGAATGCGCGTGTGTGACTGTACGCTCGGATTCGCGATCAACGAGCAGGCTGACTGTGATATTATTGCTCGAATGGTCTCTCGAATGAGTGAGTTCTCCGATGCAGCATGGTGACCCGGGTGCTTTAGGCTCAACGCTCTGAGCCTATACGGGATCCTGATATTAGCATCGTGTCACGGCCATTGTGGAGGCTACGCTGCATTATCAAGCACGGCGTTGTGAGTCGTCTAATAAGTTAAGAGTGCAGGAGTGCAGGTCTCCGTCATATGCACATGCAAATGCTGCTATCTGATTTTCTAGGACGACTCTAATCTAGCAAATCTAGTATTGCCATCTACTCCCAACTGACGGCAAACTCATACTTTTCTCCCTCATTCGTGCTCAAAGCAAACATGCCATCTTCCTGTTCATCGAAACCCTGGTAGTCGGCTTCCACCTTACCACCACCCAATGCTGCCACATCAAACCTGAACCTCACCTTTCCACCAAATCTACTCTGAACAGCCACCTTCTTCACTCTCCCACCATCCCACTGAATACCAACCACAAACCCACCTCTCGCCACAAGACCCTGCACATCTCCCTCCGCCCACGCCTCCGGCAAAGCAGGCAGCAACCAAACCTCTCTCACCCCATCCCCATCCACAAAATGACTCTGCAACAGCGCCTCAGCAACTCCCGACGTAAAACCAAAATTGCCATCAATCTGGAACGGCGGGTGCGCATCAAACATATTCGGGTAAGTGCTCTGGTTGAAGAATTCATAGATGTTATCCGCCAAAGCCGTTCCGTTCAATAAGCGAGCATACCAGTTGATCGTCCACGCTCGCGACCAACCAGTCCCTGCTCCGCCGTTCTGAAGACGATACTCGAGCGTTTTACGTGCGGCGTTCCACATCGTTTCATTGTGGTTTGGAGCGTCGGGCGGCGGGATCTGGGTGCCTGGGTAGAGAGCGTAGAGGTGGGAGATGTGTCTGTGGCCGGGCTCGGCTTCTTCGTAGTCGTGGATCCATTCCTGCAAGACACCTGGGTAGCGGGTGGAGATTTGAGGCGGTGGGAAACGAGAGAGGGTCGTATCGAGGGCATCGAGGAAAGTTGCATCGACAGTTCCTTCCGAGAGTGTTGCGACCGCCCGCTGGTATCCTGAGAAGAGCTCACGCAAGATTTGGAAGTCGCATGTCGGACCGACAGTCATGCTTCCAGTGGCGTTGTCAGCGGTGAAGTACGAGTTCTCTGGAGACGTAGAAGGGTTGGTGACGAGGTAGGACGATCCGTTCCTGTCATACGGCTGAAGTGTGTCCAGATAGAATTGGATGGCTCCTGTGAGCGTGGGCAATTTCTCGATCAGGAAAGTCTCATTGTGATTGTAGAAGTAGTGCTCAAGGATATGAGTGCAAAGCCAGGCCGGTGTAAGCGTCCAATACGAAGCAGGAGGATATCGATCTTGCGGAGCAGCGTCGCCGTGTATATCGGTGTTGTGGTGCACTATCCAACCAGAAGCGTTGTACATCTTGCGAGCAACGACTTCGCCGTTCACTCTGACTTTCTCGATATGGTCGAACAAAGCAGTGTGCAGACTGGGCAAGTTGGTAAGCTCCGCTGGCCAGTAGTTCATCTCCGTGTTGATGTTGATGGTGAACTTGGATCCCCAAGCAGACTCGTAATCTTCGTTCCAGATGCCTTGCAAATTGGCAGGGAGAGTGCCTGGCCGAGACGAAGATATCAAGAGGTACCTTCCGTAGTTGAATTGGAGCGTGATGAGACCTGTATCTGTGGCGCCGTCTTGGGTAGCGTTGATTCGCTCATTTGTGGGCAGCAGTGCCACTGAATTGTTGTTGGAGGGACTACCGAGCTCCAGACTGCAGGTCTGGTAAATCTTCTGGTAGTCTTCTACATGCCGTTGGCGAAGCTCTTCGTACGTGTACTGCCGGGCTTCGACGAAAGCCTGCTCGACTGCAGCTATTGGATCAGCTTCTCTGTACGTCGTAGTCGCTGCGAACAGCACAACAGCTTCCGTCGCATTGTCGACTACAAGGAACTCTCCCCATGCCTTGAGATTGCCGTCAGTCTGGATGTTGAGACCAGCAGCGAACGTGATAGGATTGGAACCTCCCGCGGCACCAGTCATGATTACGGTGTCGCCGCCCGTGTTGAAGCTTTTGTCGGATGCTGTGTTGATGTCGTCTTGCATTCGGTTGACTCGCATTTGGAAAGATAGTTTTCCGTCACCCTCAGCCGTCAGCCTATGCACTACGACGTCGTCTGGAGCTGATGCAAAGAGCTCTCGTTCAATAAGAGTATCATTGACCGAGAACTGGACCCCAGCTGTGGCATTGTCCAGATCCAGCCAGCGTTTGTAGCTACCATTCGTGTAGTCGTCCAGGCCACCGTCAAAGTAGATTTCGATGTTACCCAGTGTCTGGTAGAATCTCATCGCTTGAGGAGTTGAGACCAAACCCAAGTCGGCCAATTTCTGTGCTTCTTCGACCTGCTCGTCAGCTAAAAGCTGACGTACTTCAGTAACAGCTTGTGAGGCATTCTGGTTGAGCCTGTCGATGGGTCCACCAGACCACACGCTTTCCTCGTTGATCTGTATATTCTCGGCATCGGTTATACCATATATCTGTTCGTTCTTAGCGTCAGCATCGATTGCATCGATTGCTAGATCAATTCATTGACCGACCATTGCTCCCAATCTGCCATTTCCAATGGGAAGTGCTTCCACCCATATCTCTGCTGGCCGATCATACCACAACCTCGTGTCAGAGCTTGCAGCCGCTCCAGCAATACCGCCAGCGATTAATAGTGCTGTTTTTCTGCGTGTACTGCGTCCAACAGGCATTGTTGGTTGCGATCAATGTCGAGTTAACGTTACCGGAGGCGGAGGGGATGGCGAGGATAAACGCTCATTATATTTGTACACCATCTGAGGCCTCCGAATCATATGATGCAGTCCGGCTAAATCATTTGATCGTCCTCTTGTTTGCGGGGATATGTCTTGGGTTACTTTCGAGGAGGGGCGGACTTGCGTGATCTGCAACACTGTTCCACCAATCATGTCTTCGCTACCTTATTCCTAGTAAGTAATTTCTTCAGTCAACTAGAGAGAGAATAAGACTTCCCAGTCATTCCGCGATTGGCATTTGGTGGTTGAGTGGTTCGTTCGATATAGTGTCTCTCGTTGCAGTGGTTATTAGCACGTTATCCTTTACGGAGTTTTGTTCGACTGCGTCATTGTTGATACTGTTTGTCATAGCAGAGTCCGATCTATGTTCTGGTGTTGTAGAGCTGAGAAGCCATGCTGTGATCCACTATCGTGATGGTTTCCTGACTTGGACAATGCAGTCGTTGGTATCACGTGGTCTCCTGTCCTGTTCACAGCGTCTGCGAGACTTGGCAGTGGTTGCGATTGTGCGATGTCTTTCTTTGCCTTCTGTCGAAGCTGCAGTCTTTGGCGTTGCCTTCTCTCTGATTTTACGGCTATTGCCCTTTTGGCGGCTTGCTCGGATCTCGGCTTGGCCTGAATCGCGCGTTGCAAGTTGACGATTGTGTTGACTTCAAGATAGACGTCTTTGACCTCTTCCTACTTCTCCTTGACATGGAATTTTTGCCCATTACAATTGACGCGGTTCGAACGAAATGATAAGGTCACTTGGCTTGATCTTCGTAGCCGGTTCGTAAGACATGCCACTTTTGGTGAGAAGCAAGACCAGTGCTTCGACGATTTGTGGCGGTGTCGAATATATCACATATTCACATCAAGCACTCACGTATCCCACGCAGTTCTGCCAATTGTGTGCAATCGGGCTTTACATGGAGAACACATCCGCAGTCCTTGAAGCATGGTGTTGTCGGATGCACCTACCACGTTGTGAATATGGATGTGGAGATGATGACTGCGCTCCATGCCGTACTGTAGTAAGGTTAGTAATGCTCATACTGTGCTTTTCGGAATGTCAATGCGACTGTCGTGATGTTGGTACAAACAGTTTCCGACGTGTCTCCACGTTCACCTTGGTTCAACGCAGCTCTCTGCGCACAAGCCTCATGTTTGGACCCTGCCCCGAACATCCGCCATGCAGCACAGATTTTTTCTCAAGCAGCAACCAATCACTGCTACACCAGCCACAACTCTATGTGCGCCTCTCCATGTCACGTCACACTGTCTGGAGGGGCTACGTGGGGCGTCGGTCAAATTTGCGAGATCGGCAAGACGAGATATCGGGTGGATAATTGGAATGACTACCTCCTACTACTGCGCGCCTCTGATATTCGTTGCTCTCACCTTTCTTGCCCACCCGCAAAAAGAGACATAACGCACCCGCAGTCATGGCCTCCGAAACCTCCCAGAAAATTGCCATCTTGTCGGTCTACAACAAGACCGGCCTGCTCGACCTTGCTAAGGGCCTGGTCAAGCAGAATGTGCGCCTGCTCGCGTCTGGCGGCACCTCCAAGATGATCAAGGAGGCTGGCTTCCCCGTTGAGTATGCCTGATTGCATTGCAGAGCCATTGGCAGTGCCATTGTCTGACCGCGTTGCCCAGGGATGTCTCCGCCATCACGAAGGCCCCGGAGATGCTCTCAGGTCGCGTCAAGACCCTCCACC
This sequence comes from Cladosporium sp. VS III D KN 1, assembly GCA_019775635.1. Classification (NCBI taxonomy): domain Eukaryota; kingdom Fungi; phylum Ascomycota; class Dothideomycetes; order Cladosporiales; family Cladosporiaceae; genus Cladosporium; species Cladosporium sp. VS III D KN 1. The sequence continues at coordinate 26,660 of JACWFN010000015.1, forward strand.
CGGCCGTCCACGCTGGTATACTCGCTCGTGACTTGGCCTCCGACGAGAAGGACCTTGCCGACCAGAACATCAACAAGGTTGACTATGTCATCTGCAACCTGTACCCGTTCAAGGACACCATTGCCAAGGTCAACGTGACCATCCCCGAGGCTGTTGAGGAGATTGACATCGGAGGTGTCACCCTCCTTCGCGCTGCGGCCAAGAACCACAGCCGTGTCACCATCCTGAGCGACCCTGAGGACTACCATGAGTTCCTCAAGGAGCTCGAGAAGGGCGAGGTTACCGAGAAGAGCAGGCAACAATACGCGCTTAAGGCGTTCACCCACACCGCAGACTACGACTCTGCCATCTCTGAGTTCTTCCGCAAGAAGTACGCCGGCGAGGGCGACCAGCAGCTCACTCTCCGCTACGGTGCCAACCCCCACCAGAAGCCCGCCTCTGCTTACGTGACTGAGGGCAAGCTTCCCTTCAAGGCTCTCTCTGGCTCCCCCGGTTACATCAACCTTTTGGACGCTCTCAACGCCTGGCAACTCGTCAAGGAGCTCGATGCTGCTCTTGACTACCCCGCCGCTGCCTCCTTCAAGCACGTCTCGCCCGCTGGTGCCGCCATTGGTGTCCCTCTCAGCGACGTCGAGCGCAAGGTCTACATGGTTGACGACATTGCCGGCATTGAGAGCTCTGGCCTCGCCCAGGCCTACGCCCGTGCCCGTGGTGCCGACCGCATGAGCAGCTTCGGTGATGTGATTGCCCTCTCCCGTGAGGTCGATCAGCCTACCGCCAAGATCATCTCTCGCGAGGTCAGCGATGGTGTCGTCGCACCCGGCTACACCAAGGAGGCTCTCGAGCTCCTGACCAAGAAGAAGGGCGGCAAGTACCTCGTCCTCCAGATGGACAAGGACTACACTCCTCCTGCCACCGAGACCCGCACCCTCTTCGGTGTGAACCTCACCCAGCACCGCAACGACGCCAACATCTCTCCCCAGAGCACCTTCAACTCGATCGTTGTGCCCAAGGACTCCGCTCCTCTCCCTGAGTCGGCCCAGCGCGACTTGACCGTCGCCACCATCGCCCTCAAGTTCACCCAGTCCAACAGCGTCTGCTACGCGCTCAACGGTCAGGTCGTCGGTCTCGGTGCCGGCCAGCAAAGCCGCATCCACTGCACCCGCCTCGCCGGTGACAAGGCCGACAACTGGTGGATGCGCTTCCACGAGCGTGCCCTCAACATCAAGTGGAAGAGCGGCACCAAGCGCCCAGAGAAGAGCAACGCCATCGACATGCTGTGCTCCGGTCTCGTTCCCGACAACGACATGGAGAAGGCTGACTACGAGCGCGTCTTCGAGGAGGTCCCCACTCCTTTCACCACCGAGGAGCGCAAGGCTTGGTTGGCCAAGCTCGGCGAGGTCGCCGTCAGCAGTGACGCTTTCTTCCCCTTCACCGACAATGTCTACCGTGCCCACCGCTCAGGCGTCAAGTACATCGCCGCTCCTCTCGGCAGCCAGAACGACCAGGCTTGCTTCGAGGTAGCTGAGAAGCTTGGCATCACTTACGTCGAGCAGAGCACCCGTCTGTTCCACCACTAATTGGGGCAGTGCAGAGGAATGATGGAAGAATTTTATGTAAAATGAGAGCGTCCTGGTTTTGAAAGGAGCAACGCTAGAGATGATACCAGCATTTGGAGTCACGATGTCCAACAAAAAGAAAGTGCACTGAGAGGCCGAGGAATGAACATGTTATGAGAATAGTATAGAACAAAAAGAACAGACCTTTCAACAAGAACACTTGATTATGCCCCCAACTACATCCACGTAATTGTTTATTGTCGTGGTTGTGTCGACCAATCTCGTCAGTTATCTTATCTATGAGGGCAAAATCGGCTAGATCCTGGCCCCACGACGTCAAACGTGGCGGCCCTGAGGTGTGACGTAGGTCCTGCCAAAGCTGTGCATCTGGCAATACCAACGTTCCAGAATATATGGACATTGCTTGCTGGATCTCTCAACCCTATTCGCCTATAATCTGACCTCGAAACTACTGGTCGCGCGAGCTCGACGAACCAGCTAAGCGAATCTCACGCCGCAGAATCATTAACACCGCGCGCAGGCGCTCCATCTAGCCCATCATGTCTGGTAGGCAACACTCAAACCCTCTCGCAATCTCACACACAACAACAGCACTAACACTGTTCCAGCACCTCCCGTAGACTACTACGCCGCCCTCGGCATCGACTCCAAAGCCTCCCAACAACAGATCCGCGACGCCTACAAAAAAGCCGCTCTCAAAACCCATCCCGACCGCGTCCCCGCCGACTCGCCCGAGCGCGCCCAACGCACCAAGAAATTCCAACAAGTCAACGACGCCTACTACACCCTCTCAGACGCCACTCGTCGCCGCGAGTACGATGCTGCAAGATCCTACGGCTTCGGCTTTGGCGGTGGTTCGAGCGCACCAGCAGACGATCCAGAGGAAGAGATCCCTAGACCTGAGGCTGGCAGCGGCATGCCTGGCGGCTTTGGCAACTTCCCGTGGTCTGCGTTTGGATTTGGCGGTAACGCGAAGAATGAGGGCGATGCGAACAGGTACTCGAATGAGCAGTTCGGTAGTGTTTTCGAAGAGATGATGAACGACGAGGGCATGGCTGAGGGTCAGGAGCACCGTCCGACTAGCACTTTCTGGTCGATTGTTGGAGGTGCTAGTGGTGGTGCTATGGGCTTTATTGTCGCTAATATGCCCGGTGCCGTCGCCGGTGCTGTTGCGGGCAACAGGTTGGGTGCAATCAGGGACAAGAAGGGGAAGAGTGTGTATGCTGTTTACAACGAGTTGGAGCAGCCTGAGAAGATGAGACTGTTGAGCGAGTTGGCTAGCAAGGTGTTTGCGCATGCGATTAGTTGAATGGGTTTGGCATTGGATAGCGAGAGGGAGGGAATGATCGGCGTTGGTGGTTTTACCTGGTTAATGAGAGATACCATAAGGATTTGTACTACAGCAATAGATGCCTAATTGCCGGTTTCATCTGTTCTTCTGTTCTTGTCAATTGGACTACTTTCCTTCAGGTGTTGGTTGAAGCTGGTTGCAGCTGGTTGTTACTTTTCTTCCACCTCCATGCTGCGAGAGTACACTGCGGCATAGATATAGGAGCACTGACAGCCTAGCAGCATTGGACATCTTACATCTTATGCATTCAACCAAATGCTGTTATCGATCTTGTCGCTTTCATCAGATTGTGGCGATCGAGCCAAGATTTCGATTCATGCCTGAGGCAATCGTGGGGTCTTGCTTCCTGACTCGGTGGGAATTTCTGCGGTGACAACAGTCATCGCTGGGAAGAAGTGAGAGAAGAGGCAAACGGTGTGTGAATACTGAATAAACACTTTATTCGCAACTTTGGTCGTTATAGCATACATCAGCGCCACTGAAACTAGGAATATCAATTTTCCTAGACGAAAACGCAGCTCGTTCGTTTGATATAGTACGTGACTAGCACATACGAAGCGGAACGAAACGAATCTCGAATCTTGAATCTCTCGCACTTCCGTCGCAAACACCTTCACTCCGCCCACGACATCCACCACCACACTCCGCAAATATGGCGACCAACGGCGACTACCCTCCGTCCGACGAGGACTCTCCTCCCCAGTCGCCTGTGCTCCAGGCTCAGGCTGAGGGCGAGGGTAACGAAGTTGGAGAAGAGAGGGCCAAGGGCCAGGCTCCTGCACCCAGATCTGCATTGAAGAAGACACTCCGCTCCGACGCAGCACACGCATCACGACCAGAGCTCCCTGAGCAACCCGAGCCTAAGGATCTCGACGTTTCTTCGCTCACACCGCTTTCCCCCGAAATTATTGCCAGGCAGGCCACCATCAACATCGGCACCATCGGTCACGTCGCTCACGGAAAGAGTACCGTGGTCAAGGCTATCTCCGGTGTGCAGACCGTCCGTTTCAAGAACGAGTTGGAGAGGAACATTACCATCAAGCTGGGTTACGCCAACGCGAAGGTCTACAAGTGCGACAGCCCAGAGTGCCCTCGCCCGACATGCTACAGGAGTTACAAGAGTGAGAAGGAGGTCGACCCTCCTTGCGAGCGCGAGGGCTGCACAGGCACATACAGACTAGTGAGACACGTTTCGTGAGTACAATCGGGAAGCTGGACATATTTTTGGAGGAAGCTAACAAGGCGCAGTTTCGTCGATTGCCCTGGTCACGATATTCTGATGAGCACTATGTTGTCTGGCGCCGCCGTCATGGACGCCGCACTTCTTCTTATTGCTGGCAACGAATCTTGCCCTCAACCCCAGACTTCTGAGCATCTCGCAGCTATTGAGATCATGAAGCTCGAGCACATCATTATTCTCCAGAACAAGGTCGATCTTATGCGCGAAGAGGCCGCCTCCGCACACTACGACTCTATCAAGAAGTTCATCCGTGGTACCGTCGCCGACGACTCGCCTGTCATTCCTATCTCTGCCCAGCTTAAGTTCAACATCGATGCCATCAACGAGGCCCTTGTCACCAAGATCCCCGTGCCCATGCGCAACTTCCAGGACGACCCTCACATGATTGTCATCCGTTCGTTCGATGTCAACAAGCCCGGTTCGGAGATTGAGGAGCTCCAGGGTGGTGTTGCTGGTGGATCTATCCTTACTGGTATCCTGAAGCTCGGCGACGAGATCGAAATCCGCCCCGGTATCGTCTCCAAGGACGACAAGGGTGCCATTCAGTGCAAGCCTATCTTCTCTCGCGTCGTCTCACTCTTCGCCGAGAACAACAGCCTCAAGTTCGCCGTCCCCGGTGGTCTCATCGGTGTCGGTACCCGCATCGATCCCACTCTCTGCCGTGCCGATCGTCTCGTCGGTTTCGTCCTGGGTCTCAAGGGCAAGCTCCCCAAGATCTACACCGAGATCGAGGTCAACTACTTCCTCCTCAGGAGACTGTTGGGTGTCAAGACCGCCGATGGCAAGCAGGCCAAGGTCGCCAAGCTGGCGAAGAACGAAGTCCTCATGGTCAACATTGGTTCCACCGCCACTGGTGCCAAGGTCGTCGCTGTCAAGCACGACGCTGCTAAGCTGCAGCTCACCAGCCCGGCTTGCACGGAGATCGGCGAGAAGGTCGCCATGAGCCGAAGAATCGAGAAGCACTGGCGTCTTATCGGATGGTATGTTACAAAATTTCATCCGTTTCACTCTATAAACATCACACTAACACAAATTACAGGGCAACCATCGAAGCCGGCACCACCACTGAGCCGCAGTCTGCTTAAGCGTGTAGCTATGGGTAATGCAATGAAACTTCTTCTCCGTATTATTTTCCCACGGCCTAAAGCAAATGATGAGAGACGTTGTTATCTACAAAATGGCGGGCGTCCCGGGGCAGCGTTGATGTGGGTGTCGCTGCTGCTGATGCATAGCGTGGTTGCTCCTTCTTTTCTTGTCATATAGAATGGAGTATGCGCGAATGAAAAAAATGTGATTTTTGACTATTAAGGCTGAGCACCGTCTTCGTCAAGTTGTATGACGATACTGCACGTACCGTCGCAATGCTACTTCAAAAACTTCAAGGAACAACTGCGCCGATCACCGAAGACCTTAGAGAAGAGGTCTCGTTCTCATTACCGCAACGAGATCACAAGATTATATTATACCCTGTCCCGAGGCGAAAAATTTCCCAGTCTATCTAAACGACATTCAGGTACACAGGTGGCTCATATTGCAAAAACACGAAAACAAGCCAACTGTAGTGAGGTGTCGATGACTGAGGACGCAAGATCTGTCCACCAACGACTTTAAGCCAAGGTATTCTGGCAACAGCAGGCAACTCCGTTTGAAACACACTTATACTGTACATTACATATATACGGCAAACGCGTCGACATCTCTAGAACGAATTGCCGTGCCATTGCATCACTCACACCGACAGTGCATACCACCTGCGATGCGAGCACCTGATAGGCCACCTAAGCGCCATGCGTCTCTGCGTCTATAGATAGCGATTCCATTCGACCATGCGAGAAAAGCGGGGCTACTGATACAGTGTCGCTCGGAGGTAGCTAAGATCAATCTCAGCCTTGCCCCCTAATTTTGATTCTCATTCTTTAGAAATAAGCACGATGAGCTCGATACATGGTTCGTGAGCGGACATGGTTTTCCGCACGCCGCGAGGTAACATTATTCCCGCCGAGACAGCGTCTGAGAGTGCAGATACACAATCCGAGAGCGGAGAGACAATAAGCAGCTCGGATGTATCCATATGGAGTACTATCTCAGTTGGTGGACAGTCCAGGGTGCATCTCGGACACTCCTATTACAATAGTAAGCATCTCCATCGATCGAAAATTATACTTTAGACAGCGACAATAGCAATTGACCGTGTCAAGCTTATCTGCATCGTCCGATATCCGCCTCCGAGCGACTTCTCCAAATTCGATCCTGGCTAGGCGGGACCAGAGATCAGTCTTCGAGATACGAGCAGGTAGGCGTAACATTAGGAATACATAGTAGTGCTGGAGCATGGCTATTCCGCCACGAGAAGTTCGTGACCTGGCGAACAGCACCAAACTCCTGGTTGTGGCTTCATGGCATTCCCGGCTGCGGCAAGACAGTCTTGAACGCGAAGGTTGTACGATACTTGCGCGAACGATGTGCCCAGCACGACGAAATCGTGTTGCATTTCTATTTTGACTTCCGGTCTCATCAGAACGATGTCGACTTTATGCTACGCTCTCTCATACTCCAGCTGACGGAACATTCATTCGAGACGTCGAGACCGATAGTGCAGTTGCACCAGACGGCATGCAAAGATGGGATCAGGCAACCGAGCATTCATCAACTCCTCAAAACTTTGCGTGTGGTCCTTGCGATGTTCAACAAGGTCTACATCGTCCTCGATGCCCTGGATGTGGTTGAGCACGTGGAATTCTTGGATCTCGATGCTGCACTGCAACAAATGCATCGGTGGTCTCTGCCAAATGCACACTTCCTAATCACGAGCAGACATGTTGCCGACGTGTATATGACTCTAACGAATATGGAACAGATGTCCATCATCGAAGTGCTGAGACAGGATGTAGACAATGATATTCGTGAATGGGTTGATGCGCAGCTAAGCAATCAAGGGAGATTAGGCAGGAAGATCAGCAGGTGGCATGGACCTGATATGTTCAAGAATAAGATCCGAAGACGATTATTGGAGAGGGCATCCGGCATGTATGATACCTCCTACTCTCAGCTTTCTTGACATCACGATCGTCTGGCTGATACAACCCAGGTTCCTTCTGACCACGCTTCAAGTTGATGAGCTTCTGAGATGTCATAACGAATTCGATGTCGACGAAACGCTAAGCAGCCTACCGCGGTTGCTGAGCGATATGTATGATCGGATATTGGAAAAGATCAGTGGCCATAAGCGACAACAATATGCAACAGCAATTCTTATGTGGACGACATTTACGCGACGGCCACTCTGCGTCCAAGAAATCGAATGGGCTACTAGTTTCACGTTCGGTGATGATTCTGAGATGACAGTCGACCCAAAAAGAAGAATGCAAAATGGGAAAGAGGAGATTTTCAGCATATGTGACAGTCTGGTCGGACTGATCGATGGCGCGGACGAAGACGCCTGTTATATCAACGGCTCCCAGATGATCCAACTGGCTCACTCCACTGTGAAGCAGAAAGAAGCGATACGACAAGGAGTGTATGGCTCGGCAAACTTCAAGATGAACCAGCCAACCGAATGATGGCGCAGTCACTAGTGGCTTACCTTTTACATTTGACGCAATACGTCTGGGATAATGAGGAGACCGCAAGAGGGACTAGAGAGTTCTCCCTAGCTTGGTATGCTATGCACGCCTGGCCAGAGCATGCTAGTTTGAGTGGAGCAATCTCCCGTTCGTTCGATGCAACAGACACATTACATATACAAATGCAGCGCCTCCTCTCGGACGACCATGTTTTAACAAGGCTGATCCGATTGTTTGAGCCTCACCTGCCCATCGAGGGTCCCGAGCTTGCTAAGGCTCTCCAGGATATGAAGATGATCTGGTGCTATTCCTGCTCACTAAATGTGGGTGAAGTGGTTCGCACTTCCATCTTTTCCTCCACGGATGGGAGAGATATTCCGATAAGCTACAACAGGGTGGAGGCACTTGGTTGTCGGGTGTGCGACAAGCTTGCCCATGCTAAATCACAATCCAAGGCTGTAGGACTCCAGGGAATCACGCCTGCTTCATACGACCTCACATTACGCCAACTAATGTCGGCGTCAAATAGCGACTGGGAGAACGACAGTTTCTTAGACCTGTGCCTCGCCTTACCTGAAGGGCTGTTGGCTACTCATCTTTGGAGTAACCCAGATTTGGCTGTCACCATTGTCAGATTCCACCGTACAAACTCACTCGGAGCAGCTCGGTTGCCAACCCTTCTTCACCTGCCTTCATTGCAACAGCGTCGCACTCCTTCGACCCCAACGCCAGGAAATGTGGAGGTGGAAGCAGAGGCTCATACAGCCACGCACAACAAAGTGAAAGTAGAGGGTTCCCCTGCTCATGCAGCAACACAAAACAAAGTGAAAGAGGCTCCGCTTGCACACAACGACGCAGGTCCAATGCCGAAGGAGGAGCGCCCACAGCTTGGTTCACACTGGACGTGACTGCTCAGAACACGTATCCTTCTAGCTAGAATATCTGCCACCCGATGGACCACTATGGTATGTCGAGACATCAGATGGTATTTTGTTTGAGTATGCGTCAAGTTGGAGTGAGGTACCTCGTACAAACGCCGGATGGGGTTGTCCCGGTTAGCGAAGGCCACAAGCAGGTCTAGGAATTAAGGTAGTTCCATCTTCCATGGTGCCTCTGTGGCATCTCTGTACCGCCCAGTCTGGGCACGTATCAACTCGCGCAAAATCACAAACAACATTGAAGTGTTGTTCACGAGCAACTAGACCCGAAGCTTTGGCCTTTGTTTCTTCAGGGTGGTGCACTGGTGGTGGGGCTAGACCAAACCAAACCAATGGTGGGGTAAGACCCTCGATGCTACAAACAAATCCCAGGAGGCGAGGTGTTGTCTGTGAAACGTGCGACAGTCATTGGTATACACGTCCAACCATTTTGCCAGCATCCCTCTCACCACATACCCAACACTTTGCGTTCGAGCGATCTGCGCCAGTTTGCCTTTACTGCACAAGCGATTGAAAGATCTTTGAAGCCACATACATACACGTACAGGACGAAAGATCACAGCACCAACAAATCACACAATGGCCACCACCACTGCACCCGCCGCGAGCGTCATCCCTGCCCTCACCGAGCGCCCGGTCAAGAACACCATCTGCCTCTTCGATGTCGACGGCACTCTCACACCTGCGCGACGAGTGAGCGCTCTCCAGCCCGCGAACGCATGAAGAAAGACCACCTGCTAATGTGGCCTTTTCCCACCTCTCTCAGACCGTCTCTCCTGAGATGCTGCAGCTCCTCTCTGCCCTCCGCCACAAAGTTGCGATCGGTTTCGTCGGCGGCTCCGACCTCGCCAAGCAGCAAGAGCAGCTCGGCACCGCCAGCATCCCCGTCACCACCCTCTTCGACTTCTGCTTCGCCGAGAATGGCTTGACCGCCATCCGTATGGGCGTGCCGCTCGCGTCGCACAGCTTCATCAAGTGGATTGGCGAGGACAACTACAAGCAGCTTGTGAGGTTCATCTTGCACTATGTGGCTGATCTGGACATTCCTGTGAAGCGCGGCACTTTCGTTGAGTTCAGGAACGGCATGATCAACGTTAGCCCGATTGGCAGGAACGCCACCATCCAGGAGCGCAACGAGTACGAGAAGTTCGACCTCGAGCACAAGATTCGCGAGAAGTTCGTGCAGGCTATCAAGGACGCCTTCCCCAACCTTGGTCTTACGTACGTTCTGTCCTTCTACCTTAAAAATCCAGAATTCACTAACAAGCCCTTCCTCTCCACAGCTACTCCATTGGCGGCCAAATCTCCTTCGACGTCTTCCCCGCCGGCTGGGACAAGACATACTGCTTGCAGCACGTCGAGGCCGAGAAGCAGGTCAGCGGCATCGAGTACAGCACGATCCACTTCTTCGGCGACAAGACGTACAAGGGCGGCAACGACTACGAGATCTTCGAGGACCCGCGCACCGTCGGCCACAGCGTCACCAACCCCGAGGAGACGATGGCCGAGCTGAAGAAGCTTTTTGATATTTAGATTCCGGGTGTGTTTTGGGACTGGAATCGGGATTGCGGTTGGAGAGGCAAAGGCTTGTTATTAGCCAACTTTTTGTTGTTTGTGAGCGGTACTTATGAGCAATGTTCAGAAATTTCTTGAATTGTTGGTTCATGTAATGTCATATTCGTGATTTACAGCAACACAATAAGATGTGTTCCTCACAATGGTCGCCTTAAGCTAGCGCCTTAGACCGCCCAGCTCATGTCTCAGATGTGGTCAGCCATGGGATGCCAGATCACGACCACGGTTGACTTGTAAGTTGATCGATGTGGACAGACAGTAGCCCTCAAAAAGGCCCTTGATTGATATTTTGTTCATATGTCGTCTCGCTTTAACCACGCCTAAACGCCTCGCTAATAAATGTGATCATGCCTTCATCTGCTTTTTTCCTTCTCTAGCCTTCCTCCCATAAACAAGCATCAGCACCATGCAACGAAAGAATTCCCTGCAACGTAGCACATTTTCGTTTGCCCTTCTCGTGAAGCAACAATCTACATGCGCTCCTTCATGCGGCCTGCAACAGTCCTGAGGTTGCCGTACACCTTGCTGGGCGGGCTACCAAGAATCAAACTCACAATCGCCTCACGGGCAATGTGAATGTTCTTGAAGCCACCGAGGATGTGCACCTTCTGATCGGCCAGCACGATTCTCGTCCTGCTGGCGTTCTCGATCGCAAACTTTGTCTTGCCGTCCTTTCCTGCTATGCGGCCGACTGCTCTGCTCATGTGCTCGCCGTTGAGAGTCTTGACGTCCTTGACCTCGAAAGTCTCAATGTACAGATCGTCGAGACGGAGGAGCGCGATCGCGTCGTCGACGTCGAAGCCGAGGGTGAAAGCGGTGATGAAGTCGACACCCTTCTGCAGCGCGCCGGTGTCGAGGGTCTGGGAGGATGTGCGCAGCTCGACGGCTTTCTTGGCGACGTTCATGCGCAGCTGCAGGCCGAGGTGTTCGACGAGGGGTGGGTAGATCTTGGGCCAGGCGGTCTTCAAGGGTGTCATTCTGTGGGGTGGGATTCTGATTTTGCGGTCTTCTTTGCGGGCGGCGGTGGTGGAGGCGGCTTCTGGTGCGAACACAGGTCGGCTCTCGCTGTCGACTTCCATGGTCTCGGAGGCTTCGGGCTCCTGGTTCGCAGACTCCTGGAAGGGCTCGGGCTGGGTGCTGGTGTGAATGAGGACGTCCTGGTCGACTGCGGACTGTGGTGCGTCGTGGATGGTCTCTTCGACGGCGAGAGCCTCGGGTGCTCTTTGCAGAGCGGTGGGTGCAGGCATTTTGGTGGTGGGTTTTTGGAAAATTGAATTGTTGGGCGTACAGATCTTCTCTTGTTCGCGAGAGTCGAATTCCCAGGTAGCAGCAAGATGGTCCAAGCAAAAGTTATTCGTAGTAGATTAGCTCTCGGTGGGCGTGGTCGATAAGACTGCTCTCCAAAATCTGCGGTCCGAGCGCAACAGAAGAATTATTTCCCTGAGAGCGGGTATTGCCGCCAGCCCGATCGGCAGTTCCTTGTCCGATCATGATGCAAATGCGTCTGGAAACCTGGAAAGCTTCACGCTGGTCGCATCTTTGCTGCTTGAAACCCGCCTGCACCACCCACTCACCAACCCCCCTGCGTCGCCCCTCTACCCTTTGCGACGTCTGTCTCCTTGAGCGCTCACAGTGACCGACCGTCCACAATGAGAATACAATGAGCCGCCATGTCGCGACGATAGGCCGCCAGCAGCTGTCCATTCTCTTCCCTCTCCACTCGCCGGCCGCCCGAGGCCTTTCTCCTCTTCTCTGCGGCATTAATACTGGCAAGGCGCTTTCGCCAATCTGGTCTTCTTCACGCCGCGCTATCTCGAACAGTGCCAGATCTCCTCATAATGCCTGTCAAGAAAAATCAATAACGCGATTATCAAGCGCTTCGGCGTCTCCATGTCGTAGTTTGCGCCCATCGACTAGCAGTTTTGTCCGTACTAGGCTCGCATCGAAATCATCTCTCCACCAAAGCTCGATAGTTGGAACGGCACAGAAAAGATGGAAGAGCGACAAGACGTCTCCGACCGAAGCGAAATCAACACATGAGGGAAAGAACGTAGAGCAAGCTTCCAAGGCGCCGGATGCTTTGAAGCACACTCCGGCTGCCGCTGCTGGTGGAAAACATCATCACCTTCTCGATCACCTACCCCATATACATCGACCAACCAAAGAAGAACTATTAGCTGCCGCAACTGGTTTCTGGCAACGACTCGCAGTGCGCTTCAAATGGTTCTCCATCCGCTCTGCACGTCCGTTCAGAGTCGATGAGATCTTCGCTTTCCTAAGCTGGATTTTCTGGGGACATGTGCTCTGGATTGTCATCGGAACGACGACATTCTTCTCGCTTTTGATCTTCACACTCAATACTGTGTTCGCGCAAGAAACTCTTGCCGGATGGATTGGTGAATATCTGACCAAGTCTTCTGGCATCAAAGTCGTCTTCGAATCAGCCATTGTGCCGACATGGAAGGATGGTGTCATCACCTTCCGCCATGTCTTCGTCTCGAGGCGCCCTGGAAAGACGCGCCCGCGCGAGAGAGCTGTGAGCAAAGGTTCATCGACTGAAGCAGCAGCTGCTGCTGCGGCAGCGAGCCAGGCTGCGAAAGATGAATACGATCCTGACGAAGACACAAACTACACACAGTTCGATGTCACGATTGATACAGTCAATGTGACTTTATCCTTCACAAAGTGGTTCAACGGCAAGGGACTCCTGCAAGACGTCGAAGTACGAGGAGTTCGCGGCGTGGTTGACCGCACTTTCGTACATTGGACTGACGAAGTCATCGATCCAAAGAGCTATCGCCACACACACAACATTGGCGATTTCGAAATCGATGACTTCAAGATGTCAGATGTACTTCTTACACTTTACCAACCGAACAACTTCCGGCCTTTCACAATCAGCATTTTCAGCTGTGAACTGCCAAGATTGAGGAAACAATGGCTGTTCTACGATTTCCTTTCAGCCACTACGATGAGTGGCTCCTTCGATAATTCACTCTTCACAATCCACCCCGTGCAGGCGCACGGCCACACTGGGGTTGCACTAGATGGTGGAGCCTCGATTGGCGATCCTCGTCAGTGGAAGAAACAAAGTCGCCTGCGTCTTGATGGGTTGAAGATCGATCACCTCAACCGCGGCGTTGCAGGGCCTTTCAGTTGGATCCAAGAGGGCAATGTCGACATCGTTGCAGACATCACTATCCCACGGGATGATGATGAAGGCATCGTCAAAGTCGTCAGCGATTTCTACAATCAAATAGAAGCCACGGTTGCCAATGTGCAAACGCCTTTCCACAAGGATCGTGGCATGGACTACAACGTGATCGATAACAATGACCACGAGCCGTCCACGGATGCCTACCGCACTGCGGTTTCGATGCCATTCTCGAATAGCAACAATCCGGCTGACTCGCGCTTCATCATCTTCGATCTCCGCGTTCATCTCAATGACGTCCGCGCATCGGTCCCTCTCTTCACTAAGGATCTTTCGTACGTCAACAACGCTCTCGTGCGACCCATCGTCGCGTACATCAACTCGAAGCGTGCGTTCATCCCCGTTCACTGTCGTGTCGTTAAGCAACAAAGCGAGTTCGACGGCTCGTGGACGATCTTCGACTCTGGTCTGTTGGACGATCTCAGCAGAGAGACATACGAAGCGTTCTCGCGAGATATCACCGACTCCGAGCGGACCTCGAGACGAATGAAAAAGGTGGGACTATGGACCTTGCAAGTCGCGGCGCAGGCTTTGTTCATCGGTTTGGTTGGGCAAGTTGCTTGAGAGCTGATCTTCTACCTCTCCAAGCGGGCTACTTTTGGTATTGATTTCCCTTTTGGCTGGACAGGTCGAACAGATGAGACCACCAGACTGGACGGGACGTGCTTTTTGGTTTGTAATATATGCATAGCGCGGAGTTTTTTGGAAGGCAGTTGCCCATTGCACTGGGCATGGACTTTGGGATTTCTGTACGATTTTTGGAAGGTCATGGTGTCCATATGAGTTTTCTGGGGCGAGGGCCGGCCTGCGGGTGCTTGTAATGACTTTCACGAATAGATTTCTGTCTCCACTACCACTCTATACTATTGCTCGTCCGATGCGTTCCGCCTTCTCTTGCCAAGTGGTCGGCTCTGGTACCTTCTCCGTGATTTAAGCCTTCCCATGACTGTCCACCACGGATTGACGGGCAGCGAACAATCTTCCATGGCAGTTCGACGATTGACAGCGACCTTTGAGTCTGCAAATGGCTGCTAGAGACGTTGTTACGTAATTCATACGGACGAGCAATATTATTGGGGTTAGTAGGGTTGGTAGTCGGACCGTATCTCGAGTCCCAGGACGGTCATATGTGGTCGATTTTGTATATAAGCGCTTTGGATCAGACTAGAAATAGACGCTCAATATCATGCGAGCTGAAAAAGGGTTGTATGATCGTTGCCGGTAAAAAGGGGGTGTTTTGAACGAATCGTTGCGAGCTTCAACGTCAAATCATGTAAGTGAACGGTCAACTTCAGACGATCCATCCACACTTGACCAACAACGTCTTCGACGGACCTACAATAGCGACGTTACACGCTCTGAACGCAATGATACACACAGCAAGCGTCGATACGATAATCTAGACAACAAATGGGTTCGATTGGCGTCACAAGATGCTCAACTATGGAGCAAACCAGCCAGAAGCGCCCGTGAGCATGTGAGCAGATGAGCTACGTTACACGTAGCTTGAGGAAGTCAAGTCTAATCTACGATCACGAAAAAGCTGCCACCAACTCGTCAGGCGTCAGATGGTGCTGTTTGGCGTTTGAGAGAAGCAGTATAGGAGAACCACAGAAATACGCAAGGCCATGACCACGACAAGTAGTAATTTCCACCGTTCACGAGCTGAAAGATTGGTTGGTGATCGTAAGTTTGATGCGTCTAGCGCAGCGAGATGTGAGATACTATACAATGTCTCTGTGGTCTGCATGAGATGGTGCTTAGAGTTCTTGCTGCGGAAGCTTTACAAGAGACGCGCATCATCGCCGCCTATGCTCACGGCTTCTGTCTCTTCGGCGATGACCATCTCTATCATGTCGCCTGGAGCGGTCGCGGTCATAGTCGTCGTCATCACGTTCACGTCGCCGCCTTTCCTTTTCCTTGCGGCGACGGCGTTCCTCTTCGTCTTCACTGTCATCATGCCTTCTCCTGTCCCTATCTCTTTCACGATCTCTATGCCTGTCATCATCTCGATCGCGCCGTCTGTCTTTCTCCTTCCGCCTTTCACGCTCGTCCGCTTCATCATCTCTCCTCCGCCGACCGTCCCTGTCTCGATCCTTACCTCTTTCCCGCTCTCGCTCCTTCTTCTCAAATTCCATCTCATATTGTTCGCGCTCATCCTTCTCACGTCGCTTCTGTGCCTCTTCCTCCGTAAACATCTCGCCGGTCTTCTTATCCTTGAGCAGAATAGGGTTGTAAATCACAGGCTCCTTGCCGCCTTTTCCACGAGCAGCTTTGCCCCACGTGCCCATCTCTTGTGCCACCGCCGCTTCTTCTTTTGCGCCAATGCCCAACAGAGCAGGTCTTCGCTCGGGTATCTTTGACTTCTCTTGCTTCTTTCCTTTATTCAATCCAATCCCGTCGCCGTCTTTCCAGCCCATGCCGCGTAGCATTGCAGCTCCGAATTGTTCCACGGGTACCCGATTGTAGTCGTCGAGAGTGGCCATGTCAGGCGCTTCAGTAACGTCGTTTTGAAAAGCGTCTTCTTCCGTAAGGGCCGGCACGACCAATTCAGATTTCTTGGTTCGTCCAAGCAAAGCGTCCATGGCCTCTTCATCTTCTGTTCTGCGCGCTTCTGATGCCTCTGCTGTGGGTTCAGGCGCTACCTCCTGCGTCTGCTCAACTTCGGTCATAGCATCGTTCGCATCTTTGCTTTGGATTTGCAAACCCGCCTTGAACACAGGCGTCGCAAAAGACTCATTCGATCCATTTGCACCGCCGTTCCTCTCAGCCTCCACAGGCAAACCTTGCTTCTGCCTCCTTCGCTTGCTGGCCGCATCTTTCCAATCGCGATTCGCTTGCCTGGCGATCACCAGCGGCGCCTTCTCGACTTTGCGATTCGACTCGTCAACCGCGCCGCCGGCCTTGCTGTCGAAGTGCGACACCTTAGAAACGCGCTCTTCGACCTCGTCGTCGTCTCCTTCATCGCGAAAAGCATCGCGCGAGCGCTTGACGCCGTTGGTAGGCGCTGGTCCCTTTTTCAAACTCCCCAGGGAGAGCGACACCTTTTGCGGACCTTCGGCGGGAGCCATGATCTCGAATGATTCAAAAGCCCCAGTAGATGTTATGGTGCTAGAACGTGGTCTAGAAACATTCAAAGACCGAGTTCAAGAAAGTCGGAGGGCAGGTGTAGCGAGCCGAGGAGGGACTTTCTCTCACCTCAGTTGATGCCTGAAGCGGAAGATCGCATCTGAACTCCACACCTCTCGTGTCGTCATGATGCAGCATTTGACGGCGGAACAACAGCTTTAGTGCGATCTGGAAGGTGAATCTGGCGTCTGTGGTGGATCAAAGTATACGCGAGCCACCGCAGCAATGAGCTCAACCGTTACGATGGTGTATATACTGTAGGTAATCATTCATTTTTGCTATCTTCCTCGACCCTCTCCCAAGACTCGTCTATGCTGTCGACAGCCGCATGAACCCCACGATGGATCCGACTTACTTCACTTGCACCCTAGGCCAGGCCGCCGAGCTCGGCAACCAGCAGTCACAGAATAATGTAAACGGCTTTGTGGAAGCTCAGGCAAAAGCCAACCCAGATCGACCCGCTGTCGGGTTTCCAGCTCCTTCAGGAAAAGATGCCAAAGGCGAATGGATCTACAAGAGCTACACTTTCTCCCAAATCTTGACAGGATCGGTCAACACAGCAAATCATTTACTGTCAAAAAACCCGGACACTCTGTCGAAACGTGCGACGGTAGGACTTCTTTGCCCCAGCACGCCGGAATTTCTCTTCACATGGCTGGGACTGATGAGACTTGGCCATGCCGTTCTGTTGATCGCGCCGCAATGCCAACCAGCAGCGATCAAGAGCCTATGCGAGCAATGCGAGGTCAAGCTGCTTTTGCACGATGAAGTCTATGCCGACTTAGCCAAGGAGGCAGCTGCACATGACGGGGCAACCATTTCAGCACAGCCACTTTCCTTAGCTTTGTCTGATCTCATGTCACACTCACCCGCAGACTTACCATCACCCAATCCTGCGGTCCAGCAGAACGACGTGGCGTACCTTCATCACACTTCGGGAACGTCTTCTGGGACACCAAAGCCGATTCCGCAACCTCATCGCGCGGCAGTCTGCGTTCTTCCATCTTTCGAGTCCGGCAAGGACAATGCCACATTCACGACCACGCCTCTCTACCACGGTGGAATTGCAGACCTCTTCCGCGCGTGGACAAGTAGTGCTCTCATCTGGCTGTTTCCCGGAAAGGCTGTTCCCATCACAGCAACGAATGTGGTCAGATGTCTTGATGTAGCTGCCGAAGCCGCCTCGCTTTCGACTTCGATGCCACCAGTCAAATACTTCAGTTCCGTCCCTTATGTGCTGCAAATGCTCGAAGCCGATTCCGCCGGTCTCAAGCACCTGCAATCCATGTCTATCGTAGGTGTTGGCGGTGCAGCACTTCCAACCGAGATTGGCGACAAACTCGTGAAGCAAGGTGTCAATCTCATCTCACGATTCGGTAGTGCCGAGTGTGGTTTCCTGATGAGCTCGCACAGAGACTACAGCAAAGATGGCGAGTGGCAGTATTTGCGTTTGCCTTCTGACGCGGCCTTTGTTCGCTTCGAGGCACAAGACGACAATCTGAGCGAATTAGTGGTACTGCCCGGATGGCCTCACATGGCCAAGAAAAATCGCGACAACGGTGCATTCGCCACAGCTGATCTGTTCGAGCCTCACCCTACCATTGAAGGGGCGTGGAAGTATCATTCGCGCGCAGACTCTCAGCTGACGCTCATCACGGGCAAGAAGTTCGATCCCGCGCCTCTGGAGGCGGCTATCGCAACATCAGACCTCGTGGAAGACGCGTTGATATTCGGCAACGGAAGACCTTATCCCGGTGTTCTGCTTTTCAGGTCAGCCAAAGCGAAGAATCTAAACAACGACGAATTTGTTAAGGACTTATGGCCAGCCATGGAGAAGCTCAATAATGAATCACAAGACCATGCTCGAGTATCTCAAAGTATGCTCGTGGCAATGGCTGTCTTGGAGACACCTCTTGAGAAGAGCAGTAAAGGCACCATACTTCGCGGTGCTGTTGAGAAAAGATTCAGCAAAGAGATCGATGGGGCATACGGTGAGACGGAAGGCGTCGATGAGACCGACGTCAAAGACCAAGATCTAGCCGAAACGATCAGATCGATTGTCAATAAGGTCGCGCCACGCAAGACTGACCTGACCGACGAGACAGATCTCTTCTCTTACGGCATCGACTCGGTAGCTGGTATACAGATACGAGGCCGTCTACGCCAACTGCTGCCAGCCGACAAGAGAGACCTCCCTATCACCGTCGTTGAAGACTACCAAACGGTGTCAGGTCTTGCAGACTATGTTCTCAAACGGCGACATGGTCAGGACGTAGGCCCACGAGGCGATGCTGACGATGAGCTGCCGCTGATGAGACAGTTAGTTGAAGAGTATAGCAATTTCCAGTCTGCAGAAACGTCAACGACTAGCATGGCCGACGGTGGCAGCGACAGCAAGCGTGATGATAGAGACGTTGTTGTCTTGACCGGTGCAACCGGCGCTCTGGGTGCTCACGTGCTAGACCAGTATCGTTCGTCAGCATCTGTTCGCAGAGTGTACTGTCTGGTACGGGGTGCAGACTCCCATGCTGCACAGGAACGGGTTGCTAAAGCGTTAGAATATCGCAAATTGCGCGCGTTGAACGATGATCCTGACGACAAAGTCGTCGTGTTGCCTGCGCACCTGGCTGATGCTCACCTCGGGTTGGACGATGAAACGTACTCTGCCGTTGCTCGTGAGGTCACTGTTATCATGCACGTTGCATGGTCAGTCAACTTCCGCATGAAGCTGCGCAGTTTCGTCAAGGACAGTATCGGTGGACTCTCAAACCTCGTATCGTTGGCGTTGGCCGCACCAGCCTCACGTCCTGCACCCAGAATCGCCTTCTGTTCATCCGTTGCCAGCGTCATGGCCTACCCGTCGTCTCCTATTCCTGAGGTGCTCGTGGACGATCCTGCGGCGGCGAGTGAGCTGGGATACTCGAGGAGCAAGTGGGTCGCCGAGCACGTATGTGCTCGCGCAAACGGTCACCCTCGACTAGCAGGACGCGTTGGAGTCTTCCGCGTCGGACAACTGGCAGGCGCCACCGATACGGGTGTGTGGAACGCGAAGGAGGCGTGGCCGTTGATGTTGAGCAGTGTCCAAGAGACCAATGCTCTGCCCCAGCTGGATGGCGAAGTGCTCGACTGGCTGCCCGTAGACAAGGCCGCGACCGCGATGATCCAAGGGGCAGAGCGTACGATCGGCGATCTGTCTGATGGATTGCAAGTTTACCATGTTGTCAATTACCATACCAGTCCGGAGTGGAGCCAGCTGCTCCGATGGGTAAAGGAGAGGCAGGACTTCGAAACGCTGCCACCGGCCGCGTGGGTCGCAAAGCTCGAGCAACTGGCTGAGAAGGGATCTCAACACCCTGCGTTGCAGCTGCTAGAGCATTGGAAGCGGGCGTACGCTAGCGCCCAAAAAGGGCATGAGGTTGAAGCTGCGCCATCTGGTATAGAGGGTACGGGAGGAGCACCGACGGAACGCAAGGCGTTTGCTGTCCAGCGGTCAATAGAGAGGCTCCCAGCCTTACGCACGGTCGAGCCAGTGAGCGAGGCGTACTTTGAACGCCTATGGAAGTGGGTTCAAGAGGAGGCGGTATAGGTTTGCATGCAGAACGCAATCTCCCAGCCAGGCACGCAATGAAGTTTCACGGTCGCATATAGGACGTGAAAGGTCCTATAGGAGATCTATATGATCCGCTGTTATGCGGGGGGTGAGGGGCGATATAGCAATAAGGACCTGGCAGGCGGCGCCTCCACACGTGGCTTGTGGGGATTGTCTTGAAAAGGTTGACATCTATATCCCGATATCGACTTTTCGGTGAAACATCCTGCCACTTCTGGTTTTGCGGTTCGGCTGGTGACGCGATGCTTGAGAACGTGGTGTCTCACTCCAGCCGTGACCCAACGCGCCTTAGGCCGCGTTCTCACGCGTTTTTTTGTTGATTTCTATCCTGGTCCACGGCACGCGGCAACGGTGAGGGTCGCACTGGGTCCTCGGGATCTCGACTCTTGAGAAGCTATTGTTTGTGAGTGAGACAGCTTGCCAGCTAAACGCAACCTCACCTCTTGGATCTCCCTATGCGCGCTTTAGCAAAAGTCGTCGGAGCGCAAACGGTCAGCTGTATGTGGCCGAAGTTTCCCAAGCACTGATAGCAGATCTATACCGATAAGGTATCTCGTCATCGTGCCCTTCGTCGGTGGTTCGCAGATCCGAGCCTCGTGCAGCCACACAGTCACGCAGCCACGTAGTTATGCTTTGCTGTGGAAGTCTGCGGAGATTGCACCCGCCGTGCATGCCATCGAGGTACGAGAACTACTTGCCACCACTTGGAGCATGTTGCCCTATGCTTATGAGCGAAAGGAACCGGACAGCATTCTAAGGGTTCTAGGTGCCGGCCGACCGGTATGCTCAGAGCACACAATCTTGGCCTGGGCGAAATGGCGCCTCTGGCCCTGGGAGGTAGCTGCTCGCGCACGCTGGCCGGCTCCAGACTGTGTGTGGCTGCTGCTCTGGTGTGAAGGGTCACGCGTGAATGCCGAGCTGGTGGCATGACTCTCATAGTCGCGGTTGATCAAGTCGCCGGTGTGCAGCTCATGGACGGATGGTGGATCCGGCGTGAGTCGGGGATGGAGCGGCGCGAGCATCGCTTCGCGGCTACGCAGAGGGTCTCGAGTCCTGCCTTCTTGCCTATATTTCCCCGGGCGATTGTGCCGACGCCAGAAGGCGTTGGCAGAAGCCAGAGAGAAGGGCAATTTGCGGCAAGCGTAGGACGTAATGCAAAAAGCGCACTAAACTCACAGTCGGGTTCTGATAGAGTAGAGCACGTGCCCGAGCCCTGTAAATCACACCGCCGGACGCCGTCGTGAAGACAGCACGGCGAGCAAGGTTGTGGTGTAAGCGAAGTTGCAGCTTCTGGGGTGTGTGATTGCATGCGCGTTCGCAGCGCCCTCTGCCTGCCAGGCTGCTCACTGATGGGCGCGTGTAAATAGCACACTCTGTACCTGCAGCAGCTAGCCGGGCCCGCATGCAGGTACGCGGCAGAAGCTTCTGACGTAGACGCAGCGCCGTCGGGCCACTTTGCTTTTCCACGCCTGCACGCCGAGCGAGTGGTCGAGGTTGCATTAGGTCGCCAGATGCGGCCACGTTCCAGCGCTAGCCGGGCGTGACAATTTCGAGCGGCCTTTTCGCACACCTCGCCCTATACCGCAGCGCCATGGCAGGCGGGAGTGAGTCGTGCCGTCGACGAGTGCGCGTGTGGCTGTCCCGGTGTCTCGCGAGCACGCTGTAGGGAGCGCGCGCTGGTAAGACATCGGCGTCCCTCCTCCTGCCTCGCAACGGCGGTACTATAGACGCCAGCGCGAGTAGCTGAGGTGGCCAGCAGTGTTGAGGGCAGGCAGCGCGACTGGGAGGTATATGCTGATCGCACACCGATAAGGCACTGCGCGATATGACCCTGGGCGGGTGTGTGGAGGTGCAGGCTCGTTTCACCATCACTCCCGCGCCGCGCTTTCGAGAAGGCGATCTGCGGCACCACGACTAATGGCCGCGCAGTCGCAGCCTCACACACGATGGACAGATGGGATCCCAGAGCAGCTGCGGCGTCTCGCGATTGAAGCCTGTTTCACACGCCTGCAGCACGCGACACGCTGGCGGCCACCTTATGCACGCCCGCGGCACAAGACTGGCAGCACCTGGTTGGTATCTACCTTCCACCTAGGTATCTAGCAAGCGAGCTGGTGGCGAAGATCGAGCGTGAGCTTCAGGTTGCGCTGCTGGGCCCGCCGTCCCCAGGACGTTGGTTGTCGAGGTGAGCGACGACGACGAGCGTTTGCACACCGGGCGTGTGCTGGACGCTGCAACTGGCCGCTGGACAACACCAACCGCCGAAGACAGCGCTCGAGGTCTCACAGGGTGGCGAGCCTGGCCGTTGTTTGGTCGCTCGCTCTGGAGTCTGCTCAGCCAGCGTTCGTCGGCGGCGTGTGGAGGACTGGACTGGCGTGTAGCGTGCTGCGTGCCCTCTCTCGAGCCTCTGTCCGCCATCGCGCTGCTCAGTGGCGCGATCAGCAGCCTATGCGAATCGTGCAAGCAGGCCACACGCCGAAGGATGTCTTCAGCGCCTGCCCATGACACCCGTTCGAACCATTGGGGCCACGGCGATGACAATTGTACTCCAGTACCTCTCGCCTGCTTGCTCATGGCGCGGCACCATTCGTGACAGTGATGGACGCCCGCCCACATAGGCGTTATTGTGAATGTCGGAATGATTTCGGTGTGCCTATCACCGGCTGGCGCGCGAGTCGATGACTGTGCCCATGACAAGGCGCATCGTCACGGGCGGCGACTAGGACGGCTCCGCGAGCGAACAGCTGGCCAGCAGCACCGCGGGCTGCAGCGACTGCTATTCTCGCGCACTATCATTGCTACTGCTGGCTGTCTCACAGGCTCGCGGCCAGAGGGCTGCGGTATCAGACTGCTGTCGACTGCAAGACAGCGCCGCCTTGGTCTTGCCACTGCGCTGCGCAGCGGAGCGCCCGGCGTGGAGGTGTGGCCGACGTCAGCTCCAAATCGGGCTGCATTTGTGCCACACGCAGCAGCTCCAGCAGCAGCGCTCGCTGGTACTATACGTCTCGTATGCATGCAGCCTATGCAGCGTATGCAGGCCGGACAGACAGGCACAGCCTACTGAGCCTACCAGCAGACTCTGCCACGGCGCTGGCCCTCGACGCGACCGCGACTTCTGGCCGGGCTGCTGCGGGCGTCAGCGACCACGAATCATGGGCGTGCGCGTGTGCTAGCGCGATATCTGACCTTCCGTTCCTGCAGGCCAAGTGGGACTAGCAGACGACTCTCGCGGCCCAAGCGCGCTCGTCCCGACCTCCCCAGGCCCACCCACCTTGAATCGTGCTCGGGCCTCTCATCCACTAGCACTCGTACCTGGCTAATCCATCTTGGGCCCGTGTGCCTGGCCGCCAGCCCGCGGTCGTGGATTCCCGCCGATCTATTCTTTATTCGCGCCATTCCCCATCATTGTCTCTGTGCCGGGTCCAGGGTTTATCAACCTGATCGTGCTGCTCTTTCGCTTCCCAGGCTTCTTCTATCGTCATCCTTCTCTTCGTTCTATCCGTCCTTCTTTCTTGGAATTAATCTCGATCACCAGCTCACGCTCGATCCGAAGTGCACCTCTCATTCCTTTCGGGGTCCTTCACCTATACCGCTACATCTCACTTCGTTGTGGATAACACGTCTTCGCTCGACACTACCATCGCTACTATTAGACGTCCGGACATCTCGCAGTCCCCGTTGATCACCAGTCCTTTCGACTACCACGGCCATACCCTGGACTAGTACATACTACGCACAGCAGCATATCTGTAATTACCGCTCCAACCAACGAAAATCGAAATATCCACCTCATTTCGGCTCTGCCAACTAACCTGAATCACCACCAAGACGTCAGTGGACCCTTTCCATCGATCATCAGGGACAAAACCAGCTAACACCATGCAGCACACTGAAACATCAGCATAATGGAATACGCCTCGCACACCACGCCTCCCATGGCCCAATCACAGTTCTACTACTACACACCCGACAACAGAGAGGCACAAAACGTTCAATACCACCCTCAACCACGTCACATGTCTGCTGCCGGACCCCACGCCAGCCCTGAATACATGATGTCTTACCAGCAGCCCATCTACCAGCAGCGTCCTCACTCTGCTGGCCCTCAGATGCAATACGCCCAGCAGCCTGCCTACATCTCACACGCCATGCTCACACCTGATGCATCACCTCACGCTCACCACCACAAGCCCACCATCATGCTTCAGCAGTCACCACCTGCAATGATGCCCATCGACACCAGCTGCACCTCATACTTCCCTGCCACCCCGACTCTTTCTGCGTCTGGCAGCTTCAGCACTGTTGACAACACTCCTACAAGTGCCATGATGGCCGCTCCCATGAACGGTGTCTTCTTCAACAACCCCATGATGGCTGCATTCCCTGTTGTCAAGGAGGGCTGCGAAGAGGAGGTCTTCTCTGAGGTTCTTGCTGGCGGTGACTGGAATGGCTCCCCACCCATGACCCCTGTGTTCCTCCAGTCTGGCTCCAACTCTGTCGATGGCTCCTACCACCTTACTGCTGGCAACGGCCAGTCCTTCTCGCCTTCGCCTTCCCCAGTCCCCAGGTCCGTCATCTCTGAGAACGAGGTGTGCGATCCCAGGAACCTCAGCATTGGCAGCGCCGACTACGCCACGCTTCCCACTTTCTCCGCTGGCGAGGACGACCTCAGCATGCTCAAGACCAACATGCCTGCCGCTCAGCCTATGGTTGCCAACACTGGAGACTTCTCCAACTTCGGTGGTCTTCCCACCTTCGAGCTGCCTTTCGAGCTTGACGTCGAGGACGAGTTCTCCGGCTTCGCCACTTACAACGGCCCTGAGCCTGTCCACTTCAACGGCAGCAAGCGTCAGCGTCTGGACATGGCCCCTGGTCTCGTCGAGGATGATGGATTCTTCAGCGAGGAGAGCTTCAGCGATGAGGAGTTCGCCAGTGGCAGCTTCTCTCCCGCCACCTCCCAATACTCCGTCCCTGAGTACTCTGCCGCTGCTGTCTCCAAGCCCAAGCGCAAGTGCAACAAGAAGTGCGATGCTCCTGCTCACCTCCACCAGACCGCTGAGGTCGCAGAGAACTCTGCTGTGCAGGTCTCTGAGGGTCACAGTGAGGGCTCCGAGGCCCCTGAGTCTGCCGCTGGCACTCCTTCCCAGACTGGCAACGCTTCCCGCCGTGGCCGCAAGCAGTCCCTGACCGAGGATCCTTCCAAGACCTTCGTCTGCACTCTTTGCTCCCGCCGCTTCCGTCGTCAAGAACACCTCAAGCGTCACTACCGCTCCCTCCACACTCACGACAAGCCTTTCGAGTGCACCGACTGTGGCAAGAAGTTCTCTCGCTCTGACAACCTCAGCCAGCACCAGCGCACCCACGGTGCCGGCACCATGGTCATGGGCGTCCTCACCCAGCCCGCAGAGCACATGCACCAGCCAATGGAAAGCGTGAATGGTGGCGACAACGGCCGCATGATCACTCCCAAGGGCGAGCAGACCTACCACCAGATGTCTCAACAGCACCGTGTCTCTCCCGACTCGGCCGAGATGGGTGCCATGCTCTTCGACATGGCGTCCCAGGTGCACGGCTCCAGCTCCAGCAGTGTGGGTAGCTACAGCGAGAGCGAGCTCGGCCCCAAGGAGGTCGCCAAGAAGCGCAAGAGGGACGAGTAGACCATCACTTGGTCTACCCTCTCCTTTCTTTCGTCTTTTCTTGTCTCTGCTTAGCAGTTTATTCTCATTTCTTGCCACGAACCTAATGTCGTCACGTTGGGTATACCATCATCATCATAGAACGGAGAACCGGCGTCTTACTGGATCGAGATCACCCGGAACCACTGCAAGCCCACGCCTGCGTGTTCCAGAACACACACAAAAACAACATCACTACATTCTACCACGATCGCTTTGTATTACTATACTACCTCTTTTAGTCGGGTTGGGTCTATTTGCTTGGAGATACCATCTTTCTGCTTGTTTATATGGGAGTGGGAAAGAAACGGTGCGATACCTACTTCGGGGTTTATTTTTCATCTTCTGGCTTGGAGATGTACTATACTTTTATTATGCTTGCGACTCGTTCAAAGCAAGTCCTTTTCTTTTTGATTGTTTCTAGGAGGGAGAGAAGGGAAAGCATTGGGAGCGCTGGCCGCTTATCTCAATGGCTTGGGCTTTTGGGGAGTTTCTTCTGTTGTACGTATCTAAAGGCATTGATCATTGGATCAATCCGAACCATACAAACTACAAAAAGTTCACTCATCAATCATTGTCTCATTCAATTCTTTTTCATATCTGCGGCTTAGTTCACATCTTCCCTACAACTTTCACACTTTGCCACGCATGCCCATCCCGCAAACCACCATGCACATGATCACGCTCTCAAGCCTTCCCATCGCCTCCCGCCAATATCACCCAACATAAACATAACACACCTCCATGTAGGCATTCCACTTACTCATCGCAACGTCATACCACGCTTCCACATTTCCCGAATCTTGGCCGGGCCAAGTCCCTCCACGCCCCCATATCACTGCCCACTTATTACCTTACCCTGCCGTGAGCCCTAAATAGCTCGCCCCGGCGAGCCGGCACGCTCGTATGATCTACCTGCATATACATATTACATGTACCTACAATAACACACGGAAAATATCGACTATTGGCATGCTCACAACTCAAATTCCAATCCAGTGCTTGGTGTAGTGGTCCGTTCTCTGCCTTGCTGGACCTGCATATGCACGACATCCGGCGTGTTGTTATATCGGAAAGCCAAATATGTGCCCGTCACGCTACGTTTCAGGACCCGGTGGTGAGGGACCTTGGTTGCGGCGTCACGCGTGGCTGTTTGCCTTTTTCGGAGTGGCAGTGATGGTGGCGGCGAGGTAGCTCTTACCTTTGACTTCTGTCAACTTAACTCACTCATGTGCGTGCCTCATGCGAACGTGTCGTGCATGTGAAGTGTGATCCGGATTGCGTCTTCCGTACCGTGGCTCTGTACGGGCAAGACGCTTCCTGGGGGTGGCGGCGGAGTATCGTGACAGCTTCGTATTGCAGACGAGATGTTGCTATTGCATGTGACTACTGATGAGATGCTGATGCTGCCGGTTTCCGGATCATGGGGATTTTGGTGAGGTGTCAGGTAGGGACGAGACTAGTGGTTTGCAACTTTGTGCAATGGACTACTTTGGACTGCGATGAGATATCGTCTGAAAAGGGTCATTGGATCTGCAAGTTGCGGTTGTTGTCGGCAATTTTTGCTCTATCATAGCGGACAATAATTGTGGTGATGGTGGAGTGGAGTATACTACGGCATGTCTCTCTTTCCGCGCTAGGAGGTAGGAAATCGAGACGCCAGCTATAGGGAGTTCAAGTCTGCAACACGGCTGTATGCAAAGCGACCGTTTTCTATCGATAGCCTCGTTCTCGCCGCTGTCTCAATCGTCGGCCATGCATGACGACTTTGACTTCGATATTGTCGTTTGCCACACTATAGGCCTCGTAATCGATCTCATTTCCTGGAAAACGCTTCTGCAGCTTCGATGACGAAGTCTGCGCACTCCTTGGGCTTGCTCAGCATTGCGGCGTGACTTGCGTGGATTTCGCGCAAGGTCACGTCTCCTCCCTGAGCCTGAGCCATTTGCACGAACATGCGTTGCAATTCAACTGGCAGAGCCTTGTCTTCGACCGTAGCCAGATACCACGTCGGTACGTCCTTCCAGCCCGAGTACGCGTGCTCACCGCCTTCGCTCAAAGACTTCAGAGACTGCTTGGTGAGTTGCTGGATCCAGTGATCTGATTCAGGCTTGGGAAGATCGTGGTAGAAGAGGTCCTTCGGGTCTGCGTTGAGATTGGCGTAGCCAGCGTCGTGGTCTAAAGAGATGAATGGTGGAGGAACGCCGCCAGTGGCTTCGAGAAAGCCGACTCCAGTCATTGCGAAGCCAGATGCAATGAGGGCGATACCAAGGAGACGGCCATGGTCGCTGCTATCAGATGTGGTGAGTCCTTTGATTGCGCTGTTGCCGACTTGACCACCGTACGACCAGACAACCAGGACGACATTGCGACCAGCCTCGGTCTCTGCGGTGATGGCCTTACGGACTGCTTGGATGTCGTCGCCGAACGTAGCAGAAGGATCGGAAGAGCATGAGGGTAGGCTGACTTTAGCACACTTGAAGTGCTGAGCGTCCAGATGTTCGATGGCCTTGTCCCAGACGGCTGGAGTGTGCCATGAGCCAGGTACCAAGACCAAGGTAGGTTTAGCAGACATGATGTTAGAGTTATGCTGTATTGCGGCAGCGATGATGTGTCTTGACGTGTCGCAAGTCAATGGGCAGCTGAGCTTTGGTGAAGTGTTGCGGGATGTGGTCAAGAGCAATGTCCTACGCTATATAAATCGCCATCTGGTCATGCTTGTCCACTTACCAGAGCCAATGCAGAATAGTGCTGACCAAATTACCTCGTAGTATGACTGGCCTTCTGAATGCAGTGGTAGAAGCGTGAGTCTGACATGCATTGCGTCCTACGACCGGCGTAGACCGTAAGAACATGCTCCGTGTAACACTTTAGCGCCGAGTCTTGCTATGGTCAGAGGTCATTTGCCTGTTTCGAAACGCCGCAAAAATCCGCAACAGGACCGGCGCTCGAACATGATGCGAGTCCGATTAAATCTCTAGAGCAATGATGGCTGTTGTCCACCGTTGCAACAGGCCAATATCTTCCGAGCTTTCGGAAATATTCGCGTCCTACTCTCTCACGTGCCAGTCACTGAAAGCGCGAATTATCGCTGAACGTATACTGTTGATACACAATTCGTAGAGCATTCGAAGCGATTACGCAGTAAATAATGTATCCGCGTGCCATAACAAACAAACGTTTGTGAACGATATAAGAGAAGAGACGAAAGGGTCACTCCAGCATTCGCATGTGGAGGTGGATCTCAAAGCCCAGCCCAGCCAGCTAAACTTGAAGTTCAAACCCTCTCTCTGCGGATTCCACGTGCCTCAGGCAGCAGGGCAGCGCCAAGCCCAGCCCACCTGCAAATTCCTCCGCACGCTGGACGTCGGGCGTGGTGGTTTGCGAACGAAGATCGAGCTCGACGTCCGCACACCCATCGACGACACCGACCAACGACCGCCACGATGCCCAAGGAAGTCAAGCAGAAGTCCGGCGTCGCCGTCGGCCTCAACAAGGGCCACGTACGTTACACCCGAATTCCACCGCCGCACCGCAATCGAGGAGGATAGAAAAAAGGATATCGAGAATTGGAGATCGAGGATTGGGATTGAAGAAGGACAACGGCTGACCAGGCTTGCGTGTATACAGAAGGTCACCCCTCGCCAGGTGAAGCCCCGTGTCTCGCGCACCAAGGGCCACCTCAGCAAGCGCACTGCTTTCGTGAGGGATGTTGTGAAGGAGGTTGCTGGGTACGCCTTTCCCCACCACTGTCGCCGCCTGGCCTCGAGCCCTCCGGAATGGACCACACCGCCAGGATCATTATACTAACCCACAATCCACAGCCTCGCCCCCTACGAGCGTCGCGTTATCGAACTCCTCCGCAACTCCAAGGACAAGCGCGCCCGTAAGCTCGCGAAGAAGAGGCTCGGCACCTTCGGCCGTGGCAAGAGAAAGGTCGACGAGATGACCAGCGTCATCGCCGAGAGCAAGCGTGCCGGCCACTAAGCGTTTGTTTGATTGATGACTATGGGAGAGGTGTTGCAACCGGGGTGGAACCTGCTACATGTATCGGCGTCAATGGCAACGGCACTTCCATTGCGGCACACTCTACGGATGGCCGCGGGGAGCCCTTTTTGATACAGCGGAATGAAAACAATGCCTTACTGAGCGTTTGATACTTTGAGACAGCAGCAGGGAAAAATGCACATCTCTTTCGAAATGAAGTTGCATCGCTTCGATTCTTTTTTCCCTTCTTTTCAATTGGCCATCTCAATGCTTCACTGACTGCAGGTAACGATCAGCCTCCCCGAGGCATTCTGCACCTGTTCTACAATCTTCATTGTCACCTGGCAACATCCTGGAACTCAATTACGATCTCCATTTCTTCGAACACCGATCCAGCGAGGTATCGAAACCACTCCACTCGTGGTAACAAACCGACAAGGAGGCCTGAGAGACCCTACGAATCAGATCCGCATGATTTAGACATCGAGTCGTCATGCCGCTATGTCCCAGGAGGACACGAGCCGGCCAATCCACTAATTGCACTTCACTTCGGCAAGCCTTTAGAGTGCACACTTGGTGATTCTCACCGGCGAATGGTCCTATGCACACAGTTGGCATGAGATGCAGACGTTACTTATGCTTTCTCTGCATTTTGTTAAGTCTTACGGAGATGGCCCGGTCTTATATCTCTGTTGCTACGACCGCAGTGGTAGACCACTAAATGTGACATCACGGTATCGAATCGTTCCTTCATACCTCGGATAATCACCACATGCACCTTTAGACGGGCGTACGCAACGTGAACTCTCCACTCATGCAATTTTATTTCAGTCTATCAATCGTGCACAGAGCGATGCCTTCATGTCGAAGTTACCTTTTATCATCAGAGAAGATCTCGCCACCACAGAGCCATGCAGCATTCTATCCTACTCGCCCTGCTCGTCGCCAATCTTCTCAAGCTTGCCCATCGCCTTCTTCTCACCAGTGTCACCGACCAGACGTATCCTGTCAATTCTGGTCTTGTCGTCGTCTCCGTCACCGTCGACCACGAAGATGACTAAGCTGGAGATGTTCTGGAACTTGACGAAACGGAGTTCAACCTTTGCGGTTCCGGTTGTCTTGTCCCAGCTGTCCTCTGTGAGCTCGATCTTTTGTGTTGCGGGCTCACCGTCGGCTTCGTCGAAGCCAAGAGTGTGCGAACGGTTGGTGTAGAGTTGCAGTGTACGAGGGCGACCAGCTGTCTCGTCGGCATCGCTGTCGGTGGGCGGCAGTGAGGTGATTTGCAAAGTGTGGAGCTTCATCGTGCTCTGGAATGGTATGAACAGCATCATCTGCTCGTCTGTGTCGCTCTCGATCCAGTCCTTCTTGCCTGCCGCAGACTTGCCCTTGGCTCCCAGCGAGCTAGGCTTGGTGTTCTCAAAGATTGTCCTTGCGTTACCAGCTTCGCTGTCCAGGTTGAGGAAGTCCAAGTTCAGCTGATCAACAGCCTCGGTGACATCTGTGTATCCTCGGGGGAGGGAAGCACCCATCCAGCCAGAAGCTCCACCGGTAGTGAAAGGGTCTTCGAGGCCAGATCCAGAAGGCGCACTGCTCGCTTCTTGCGCAAGCTGTTTGACGGCTGCATCCAAGGCTTTCATATCGGCACCTTTGATGCGCTTGGTTTCGCGACCGGCCTTGAAGACCATGAACGTCGGCATGGCGGTGATGTTGTAGGTCTGTGCGATCTGCTTTTGCGAGTCGACATTGACCTTGGTGAAGGCGAGGGTGCCGGGGCGTGAGAGCTGGGCGGAGAGCTGCTCGTAGATGGGCGCAATAGCCTTGCAGGGCCCGCACCAGTCGGCATAGAAGTCCACCACTGTTATGCGGTTGGAAGAGAGGATGTTTGTGAAGTGCTCCGGGGAGTCGATGTGGATTGTTTGCGACATGGTGTGAGGTGGTGCCGCGCTGGCCTGTATTTCAGACGGATTGAAAACGTCTTTGGCAGCAGATGTCCAGGTTGGCTAATACAATAGGTGACCGAGAATCCTTTTTACTTCTTTTCCGGTTCCAGAATGGCACGCAAAGGTGTGGCTATGCGAATTGGCGGGTGTTGTTGATGGTGGTGGGACGTCTCGTCATCGGCAGGCGAGAGCGCGGGGCCAGAGCTGAGCAGGCACCACCGACGCTGACCAAGGGACATCGAGAAGCACATGGAAGCAACTTTAATCATCGCCTCACTAACAATCCACATCCCCACAGTAGGCCAAGCGATAATTCACTTATATACACGCCGGACCACATGCCTGACCGCGACCTCACAGGCCTGGTGTTAACCCGCTCCGAACGCATTCTTGTTGTCGCCTTAAGCTACCTCTACGTCGCCCCACTCATATACACTCGCTTCAAGAGGATCCTCACCTTTTTACGCGGTACATCGGAGGAAGCACGTCGCCAGATCGCTGCCGAAGAACGTCTTAGACGCGCAGTCGAACGACGAGAGAGAGCACAGCGTGTGTTGAGGGACTATCAAGAGCATCTCGAAAGACAAGGCGAAGCGGCGGAAAGGGAACGGCAGTTCGAGTGAGCATGTCTGCTTCGGTATTCGTTGTTGACTCGGCGGCGAGGAGAACACAGATCAAGGTCACCCCGGGCAAGGTGCTTAGAGAGGTCCTCGAGGAAGCATGTCGCGCGAAAAAGCTCAACCCAGAATCATACACCCTTAAGACGCAAAACAACAAGGCCGTCGATCTTTCACAACCCTTCCGATTGTCTGGACTGTCTCCGGGAGCTAAGCTACAACTCACACAAGCAAGTCGATCAACTGGAGTTGTGTCAGTGGCATTGCAACTACCTGAGAGTGAAGGTGGAGGACGATTCACCGACAAATTCCCAAGTAACACTTCATTATGGCTAGTCCTGAGGAAATTCGAGGAAGGCGTCGCAGGGCAGGCGGACAGAAAGTTGAACTTGACGCAAAGAGGTGCACCGTCCGACAACTCGGGTGCTGGGAGGCTACTCTATGAGCAACCATCCATCAACGTGATGAGCAGAAACATCGAGACATTCACGGACCTGCAAAAGACTCTCGGACAACTTGGTATCAACGGTGGTAGCATACTCATGCGACTAAACTTCAAAAACAGTGGGCAGCCACTCGAGGAGGCCATGTTGGAGATCACTGGCTACTTCAAACAGGTTGACGATGCAACTGGCGATAGCAGTGTAGGTGCAACACAAAAGGCACAAGGCGCGCTTGCTACTAGCGCTGGGAACATGTCAAGTCTTCCCGACGCCGCTGCAGATAACGCCGGCGCACCTTTAAGTGGCTCTTCTGGTCCGGAACCCAACGACGAAGATGTAGAGATGACCTCTGGCGAGCCTGTAGCACCCATCGTCGAGGACGATGTGATAGCTTCCTCGTCAGAAACACAACCTCAGCCCGCAGAGTCTGCCCCAGCGCCGCAACAAGAATTGTACAACGGCGTCGCAGTCTATCGCGCCCCTTCTGGGAATACGCCTGCAGCTGCGCTAGAACCTGACGATCAGTCAACATTTGAACCCAGCATCGCTCATGCCAAAGCGCATCAGGCTGCCCTTGAGCGGGCCAGTCGCAATACCCGTCTGCTTTCAGACAAGGAGCTTCAGGAGCAGGAAGCTCAACGCCAGGCTTCACTTGCAACAGTACTGAATGTCACTGTCCGTGTCCGCTATCCCGACCAAAGCATGATCGAAACAAACGTCAATGCCTCTGAGACTAGTGCAGACATCTACAAGAAAGTTCGCGAAACACTCTCGCATCCCACGGAGCCCTTCGAGCTGAGGTTCATGGGCAAGAAAGGCCACGAAAGCCTGCCGGACAGCGCCGACAAACGTCTCGTGCGCGATTTTGGATTCAGAGGCAAGGTGCTCGTCATCTTCTCATGGCTGCAAGAAGCATCTTCGAAGGCCCGACAAGCTCCTGCGTTGAAGGACGAATACCGCAGCCATGCGCAAGAACTCAACGTCGACCTTTCGTCATTCAGAGCTGTCCCACAAGCAGAGGGTAGCTCTTCTGCTCAGAAGCCAGATGGCGTGAAGAAGGAGGGCAGCGGCAAGGGCAAAGGTGGTGGTGATCTGGAAGCGAAGATGAAGAAATTCTTGGGCTTCGGTAAGAAGTGATGACATCCACGAGACTACAGGACACAAAGAGCATTATCCCATAGCGAGAGGCGTTTGGAAGATTTTGAGCATTCGAGCACTAAGCACTATAGGTATCAGTATGCGATACGCTGATACGTGCACACGCATATACAATGAGAATTTGCGACCTTTCCAAGTCAAATGCCTTCGCGAGAAGAATTGCCATCAATTCAGTCTCGGGCCAAAGGCAACGAGCGATCATTATTGTCATGTCTTCGGCCCAGGCGATAGAAAGATCTGTAATAGGCATCTGCACGTGGACAGAGCGGACAGATCACGCGTTCAGCACAACGTCTAATAGACCCTACCCTTTGATCGACCGGCTGCGACTCGTGCACGAGATAGGCGAAACATGCTGACTCGAATGCGAACGCAAGACTTGAGTCGTCAGCCGCGAGCCGATCGTGAACTGACACGACTGACTTTCGAGTTTCAACGGCTTCCCGTAAAGCCGCGGGTGGAGGTCACCAATTGCCCGAAATTTGATGGGGGCAGCGTGGTTTTTCTTGTGAGGCGTACCAACTTCCAAGTAATCTCAAAACCGTCGATCAAACGGAAGCCCGCGCGGCCGGCAGATCGCAGGCAAGCGAAAACGCCACCCAGCTGAAGAGCCGCGCTGACCCATCTCCTTGGTCTGCAGGCGCAATTTCGAATACTCGAGTACATGCATGTGCACAGCCTGCGGTATGCGAATGCGTCATCCGTACTTGGCGATTGCATAAGCTCGCCTTCGAGTTCAAGAGAGCTGTTTGGTGCTTGGAGCGTGGCTTTGAACGCTAAGCCAGGCTTCTAAGCAAACTCTCTCGAGTGATCCGTCCACCTCCGGCTCCAACCCAAAGGCGAAATGTGACGTAGCACTGCTCAGCAAAATTGCGAATGACGCCAGTACCTCAGTCTGCGATTCTGGTTCACGCTTCTTGTTTGTTACTACTAACGGCGCCGCCGTCCCAGCATTGCCATTTTCCAATTGTGAATCCCTGGTGTTGCATACCTCGTCCGCTGTGTTGTGTTGTCCTGATCTCCCTCGGCCACTTTGCGAAGTACTACAGACTACCGGTATACACGCGCCCATTGTCTGCCAGGGGCGTCAACAAATAACGCGAAAAAACACTTTGCGCGTCTTTCCTGGATACGTTTGTCGCACGCAGTCAAGATGTTGGGTCTTTCATATTGGTTCGTCCCGTTCGTCGCGGGATGGGTATGGCTTGGTATGTTTTCGCTGGTCGATGTCAATGATCATGAATAAATCACTAACAACGCGCAGGCACTCTCGTCGCCATGCTTGCTGTGTGGACCGCACAAGGCTATCCTGGCTACCCTTGGGATAACCCAGGCCAGCACATCATGTACATTTCTACTCTCGGCGCGACTGGATGGGGCAAGCCATTGTTCATTACTGGCTCGGCGGTTATGGTGGTGCTCTTCAACGCCACTTTCTGTATGGAACGCTATTTCCGCCACAAGGGTCGCTTGACGATGAACTACAACATCACCGAGAAGATCCTCTCCGGCTTCGCCATCGCCTTCGCTCTCATTGGCGGTTGTGGATTGATCCTGTTGACTATTTTCGACACTCGTCGCTATCCCAATGTTCACCAGGCTATGTTGGCGCTCTTCATGTAAGCATCTTACAGAAACAAATAGTCACACTCTCACTAACAGTGCCTTACAGTGGTGGCTACATCATCTCGGCCATTTTCATTTGCGCCGAGTACCAGCGCCTTGGAATCCACTTCCGCGAACATCGCATCCTCCGCGCCAGCTTCTGGATCAAGCTCACCTTCATCTTCATCGAAGGCGGCCTCGCCATTGCCTTTGGCGTGCTCGAGCGCGGCGACGGCGGAGTCAACAAAGCCGCCATCCTCGAATGGGTGATCTCCCTCATCTACATCTTCTACGTCTGGAGCTTCTGCGTTGACTTCTTGCCCGCGAACCGCACTCGCAATAAGCAGGACCGCTTCGGCCCTCCCATCCGCGCCGACGACGACGAGATGGCCATGAACACACAGGCTGGCGGAAACAACCTCGGCGGCCCTGTGTACTCTGCTGGTGGTCACTACAACGACGCTACCAGCCAGAACAGCGCGGTGCCTATGAGGAACGTGCCGGCCTCGAGGAACTTCTAGATCACGGGAAGATGAATAGAAACACGCCAGACACTTAAAAATGCATGGAAATGGGTGGTGGAGGACTATAGTAATGTTCACGATGGGAAAATCTTTTTTTGTTTATGTTTGGGCATGATGAAGCGAGCGGTGCTTAGGACCAGGCTATTGGGTGTATGGGTCGGACTTGATACCAATTTGCTGATTTTATTGCGATAGACTGTACATATAGCGCATACTAATGATTGGCGCTTTTATCTTCTTCACCTCCGTCACCTATACTTGGCATGGTCGCGTGAGGCAACACCTCCTGGAGGAGGTGAGGTCAAATCAGCGCACGTGGCTTGGAACAGGCAGCAGTCGATCCTGCCTCGCTCTTGAACACAACACCTCACCTGATGAACACCTCTCAGAAACAGTCTCTCGCTCAATTGACACCTCAGCCACGGTGCAAGATGCTCACCCAGGTCAACCTGGCGGCTGCACGGGCAATTCGCGACTTCCACGTCGTAGCTCGAAGGTGACCAAGTTATAAAAGCTGAGCATCTAGAGTACACAGCACTGACTGCAAGCAGCTACGCCAATGGACAGTTCTCGGATTTCACAATCATCTGCAACAGGAAAGAGTATCGTATTCACCGCTGTTTCATCGCACCTCAATCAAAATGATTCGAACGCGTC
Organism: Cladosporium sp. VS III D KN 1; assembly: GCA_019775635.1. Classification (NCBI taxonomy): domain Eukaryota; kingdom Fungi; phylum Ascomycota; class Dothideomycetes; order Cladosporiales; family Cladosporiaceae; genus Cladosporium; species Cladosporium sp. VS III D KN 1. The sequence goes on from JACWFN010000015.1 coordinate 63,466, forward strand.
TTCAACGGCATGTTCAAAGAGAGTGCTGCGTGCAAGATCGAACTACACGATGATCCGCCTGAGGTTGTCGATCGCATGCTTCGATACTTTTACAATTTCGACTACGAGGCCAAGGAAGATTATAGCTCTTACATGACACGCTATACAGCTCCTATTCACGTCCAGATGTACTGCATCGCCGACAAGTACGAAGTTCCCGGCCTCCGGATGTTGGCACTCGAGAAGTTCAAGTCTGTCACTTCTGTTCTGTGTCAACAGTGGTATGTGCTCGCACAGGCTACACATGCCGTCAACGAAGCCCAGCTGCCGGAATCTGACACGTCGTTGCGGGATATTCTGGTTGATGCCTGGCTACTCAGCGGATGTGCTCCCCTGGCCGTCAAGTACTTTCCGACAACCTTCACCAAATTGATGTCAGACGCACCGTGGTTGTCATTTGCACTGCACTCTCGCACGCTGGGGTCTTTGGTATACATCCCGAAACAGGCGACCTGTGCTGTATGCAAAACGGCAACCTCCTTCACGAGGTATGACCGTCCACTGAAATGCAAGCAATGCAACAATGACTTGCCAGTCACAGAAGTCACTATGATGTTGTCTGAAGTCATATCTTCGAGGGGCCGAACGTTAGATCAGCGAGCGGTTCCAAATGTTGAGTCGGGTTGGTTCGTTTACTTGTGAGGACGGGCGAATACGTCTGTCGACTCTTATCTTCGCTTGCTACCGAGCCTCGGGTGTGCGTGCGTACCACCTCCGTAGAGTTGATGTATCATGTAGCGCTACAAAACGCTTCAGAAGCTCCAATATTCATTCTTTTTGCTCACATTTTGCAGTGAACCTTATGAACAATGATTGCAACAATTAGATTTTGATCTTGATCGATAGCTACTATTGCAAACAAGCAATCAAATTGTGATCGCGGTACCTTTCGAAGCATGCACTGAGGAAAAGTTACCTGAACCTTGTCAATATCAATCATCGTCCACAATCATGTGTCTGGAACACAGGCGAGACAGGACGAGTGAAGGCTGCGCATGCCTGGACTGGTGGTGAATCCCCGACTACGCGCCGTAGAAATGATGTCGTCCGCCCCACTTCTGAGAGTTCGCATTGACTCTACAGCATGGCCACCTTTTGCTAAACCATAGGCACAGGGCAAGTATTACTATTCTGCTTAGAATCATATCACAAGCATTAGCTCGACAATTCAAACAGAAAATGGCCGACCAAACCCAACAGATTGCTCAGACCCTGCAACACGTCTTGCCTCAAGAGATCACATCCTTCAGCAACTCAGTCGTCCCCTCACTACTCCAAAGCATCCAAAAAGTCGCCGAAGCTCTACGCAACAACCAAACAATTTCTCAAGCTGGCACCGCCAACTCGTTCGGTGACGACCAACTCAATGTCGACGTCCAAGCTGAAAATATCATCCGCGAGACCCTCGCCTCTTGTCCCTCGGTAGTCACAGCCAGCAGCGAAGAAGACCCTAAAGAAGTCTCAACAACTTCGAACGAAGTACCCAACGACTCCGAGGAAGTGTACACCGTCGCCTTCGACCCTTTGGACGGAAGCTCAATCATCGCTCCCAACTGGACCGTCGGCACCATCATCGGCATCTGGCAAGGCAGTTCTGCTCTTGATCAAGACCCGTCGAAGAGACAAATCGCCTCGATCCTTGGAGTGTTTGGCCCTCGCACAACTGCAATTGTCGCATATCGCTTTGGTGACAGCACACGGTGCTTCGAAGTCGGCCTGTCATCCACTTCGTGTGAACTCGTTCGTTCAAACGTGCAACTCGCCTCGCCACCTTTCAAGACCAGGTACTTCGCCCCTGCGAACCTGAGAGCTGCAGCCGAGGACGAGCGCTACGCTGCGCTCGTCTCAAAGTACATTTCGGAGAAGTACACCCTGCGGTACTCAGGCGGTCTCGTGCCCGACGTTGTGCACGCCCTGGTCAAGGGTCATGGCGTGTACGTGTCGCCCGTCACAGAGGCAAGCAAGGCGAAGCTCAGGCGACTGTATGAGCTGGCACCGCTGGCTTTGATCGTCGAGTGTGCTGGCGGCAGGGCCGTTGACCCTGCGACTGGCAAAGATGTGCTCGCCACTGACATTGCAGACTGCGATGAGCGTGGCGGTCTGGTCTGCGGCACGAGGGAAGAAGTCGACAAGGTTTGCGAAGCCTTCGGCATTTGAGCTCACGAAGGAACGGAAATCCATGACCGATGATACGTGTGCGATGGGGAAGGATTGCGGTTTGTACTTAATCAATGCGGCGACATAAAAAGGTACCTATGAACAGGGACCTGAGGATCGGGTCCATAGAGATCGCAGGCAGTGCCACATCCAACTTCATCTCGCATTGTCGAAACATCGTTCAATTGTACAGTGTCGACCATTGCTGTGGACACGGGCTGCCATGTGCTCACTTTGCTGCACGCGTCGGCCGCTCAGCCCTTTACCATTGTGTATCCACTTCGCATACATGTCCTATTTCCGCAATAGTCATGTCTGAGTCTGGAAAGCATCGTGAAACCACGTGAGAAAATGTGTAGTCTTTGTTCTTTCATGCCTGTATCCGCATCTCCTGCAGCAAGATCAGGTGTTGTTGTGCTATGCACTATGCCTCATATCATACAGCTCTCAATGCTCTTGCACACGAGCCGTCTAATCCTTCTTCAACTCCGAGTACTTCTCCTCAATACCATCCTTGGTGATGACGAACATCTGCAATCCGTCACCAACCTCAATATGCCTCTCCGCCGCGCTCGAGAAAGAGTCCTCGACCAAGCTCTCCACGGTCTGCCTGTCCAGTGCCACAGGCGCCCTCATCACCTTCTCCAAACCAGCGCCTGAATTGGGATCATACTGGTTCTTGAAGTTGACCTGGTTGTCCAAGAAAGGCGTGATAAGACTGCTCGCAGCACCAGCGGCACGGCAAGTCTCACGCTCGTAGCTGCCCACAGGGTCGTAAGAGTAAAGCGCACCCACACCGTTCTCGTCCAGACCGCCCAGGATCGCGTGCACGTAGTAAGGGAAGAAGCGCTTGTTGTAGAGGATGTGGCTGAGACGCTGCGCGCAGGCGTGCACGCTCATCTCCTTGTTGTGCTGGTACTTGTACATCTTGACGATGGTGTCGAGGCGCTCCTTGAGCGCGTTGCCGTCTGCGGCAAAGCCTACTACCGAGAGGACGATCTTGGCGCCCTCGTTGTCGCTGCCGGTGCCGCCGATGCGGAAGAGTTTGGGAGTGTAGCGCGAGTTGATGTTGTAGCCGCTGGTGCTGCGAGTATCGCCTGCGAGGATGGCGAAGTCGGCGCCTGTGATGCCGAGAGTGGTGCCGCCATTGTCTGTGTAGCTGTTGCAGGTGATTAGCCGAGTGGTCTTGGTGTGGTTTTGTTCATGATATCTTGCTTACGGATAGAAGCCATGTTGTCTGGGAGCACCTGATGCGGTGTGCGGTGCTTGGGCGAAAGAGTAGCCGGGTTCTGAGGAGGGCATGCCGGAACGCATAAGAGAGGCAGCCATCTTGGCCTGGGTGGTGCTGGGAAGGGTGTTCTTGAGTGTTGACGGGTCCGAGGTGATTGCTGGCTTTTATTTGAGCTGGAAGGGCGTTCGAAGATGAGAGTGTTGTGGGCAGATAGTTGTCAGTGATTGCTGGGCTGGCTGTGTTGGAGCCACCGTTGACATCGACGAGGCGGCCAAAGTGACGACGCGAGCTCTTGGGAGCACGAGCCACATTGACGCCTTAGGCATACATATATTGACCTGAAGCACATCTGTCGACGCGCATATATCAGACAACACAAACGATTGCAAGAATAAAAGTCATTATGTGTTTAGATGGTGATGTTGTGAGTGTGTAAAAAGAATCATTCAACGTTCATAAGGAGCTACGTCGAATCTGCCCTCTCCTTTCATAACGCCGTCCCTGCACTATGTATGCCCATCATAACTATATCGTTACAGCATTCTTGTTGTGCTGCTCATCAAGTGCAAAAGATCCGTACAAGCACATGCAATTCGTTCGTCGTCTGCCATACATTCAGCCAGACATCACTCATCTCCTCGGTGCACTCCTCCTGCCTCCCTTGCGGCTTTCATAGGCCACAATGTCATCCTCGTCTTCTTCCTGCACTGGTGCTGGTGTCCTCCGCTCTTTCCTCTTGCGCACACGACGATTGAAACTAATCTGACTGGCGCTGTCATCCGGGGCCAGACTGGCCATATCATCCATGCCGTCGTCATCCTCATCTTCGAAGTTGGTAAAACCGCTGGCAGGCGTCCCGAGACGCACGCCAGGATCCATGTTACCTCTACGCATCTGAGCTTGCATCGACAAACCGGCGTTACGCTCGCGTACCATCTGGCGAACGAGTTCGGCACGGCCATGCAGAAGCTCGAACGCATCTTCGAGGCGCTCCATGTCTGTGTAAAGGTTCCGCTCAATCTCGCTTAGGACAGCGATCTCGGTGTCCTCATCCAGCTGAACAGGAGCAGGAGACGTAAGGCCCATTCCCATCAATCCTGGCGTGGAGCCGCGAGACGGAGGGATGTCCCTGCGAGAACCTGCAGCGCTATCGGGCGACATGACGTTGCGCAAAGGTGAGAAGGGTGTCGTGCCGCGCGATGGAGGCATGCCGCTCATTCCACTGAAAGGTGTCCCGTTACGGCTGAGTGGTGTTCCGCTCTGGTTGCGCGATGGACCGCGAGACATAGAACCGCCATACTGCGAGGCCGAAGGTGGGAAAGAGGAGTTCTCAGCACCCGACCAAAGGAAACCATCGAAGCGACCTGAGATAAGGATCTCCCACTCCTGCTCATTGACTTCTGCCAATGTGGCAAGCATGCCATGCAAATCAGAGTTGTGGAGTAGGTACATTGCACACTCGCAGTCTCTAGGTGGACGCTCCAGGCGGTAAAGTCTTTGCAATGCACGTCGCGCTCGTTTGAGTGCAGTGGATGGGGTGGCAGGTCGGTCAGCAGGTGTCGGCGCTCTCGAGTCGGAGATGGCGGTATGTCCATGCATCAGAGCGATGAAAATGTTTCGCTGCCGCGTATCAAGTTTCGTCATCATAGCAAACATAAGGGTATCTTCATCCGCCTCTTCGGGCGGGCCCGAAGGCAGTTCTGGCTGCTGCGAAAGCCAGCTTTGCACAGCCAATTTCGTTTTTTGGTTTTGTCTCTTGTAGTGGTCACGGTATTCGTCAGGAACATCGATATCAATCTTCTGCATTGGTGCCTCCGCGGCACCAGATATGCCAAGTCCGCCCTCGTCGGGCTGTATGGCGAAAGGTGGCCATGGAGGAAGCTCACGGCGACCAGATACAAACTCGAGGATCTCGCCCCAACTCAAGCCCGAGTCTTCTTCATCAGACATGTAAGGCTGTGGTGTCGTCCTACAGGTCACGCAGTCGCAGCGTACCCCGGAGATGTCACGAGCAAAAATCTGCGATAGCTTATCTAGTAATCGTCGCGCAACGGAGCGATAACCAGTAGCTACTGCAACCGATCCGTTTCGACGCATCACGTGCAGGAAGTCATCCAGGCGCTTGTACAAAGGCGCAAACACCTTCTGGTACTCCTCCAATGGCGCTGCTTGATACATGGCTGGCGATTGGTAAGTGGCGTATTGCTGCGGCCGATTTGCATCACCAACAAGCTTTTTCGAGATCATGTAAGGTAAGCCGCCATTTTTGAGCAAGTAGTCCACTCTCGGTACCTGTGAGGGCGCGGTCATCGGAGGCGGCGGTGGAGGCGGAGGCATGCCTGCATACCCGGTCGGTGTTCTTCCTGATTCCATAGATTGTACGGAATCACAGCCTCCGCCAACATCGATAATGGGTGTCTTTCCGTTGGGTGGATAGTGCGGTTCTTCGTTGATGGGCGTCCTAGGCTGAGACTCGGATGCGGAGTGAGGTGAGGTCCTGATAGGCACAACATTCGGCGTTCGCGCAGCTTTGCGGTCGGGAGCAATGGATGTGGCGTCAGAATCTTCCGTAGCTTCGGTGTTTTGAGTAAGCACCGATGCTGGTTGCGAACTTGTAGACACAGTCCGGCGATAACTGCTAGCAGGCGTGGACTTTCGCTCATTCTCGTCAGGGAACGCTCCCGGCATGCTTGATACTTCGCTCTCTTGGAATCTTGCTTCTTTCCGTAGGCTAGCACCTGACTTTGCATTCTTGACACTGTCCGTCTTCGAGTCGCCTTCGGCACTCTTCCTCCCAGTGCTTATATCCGCCTTTGCTCGGTCTGCAGCTTTTCGCATGCTGGCCCCGCTGCCTGATCGTCTAACATCGGGCTCGTCGGCGGTCAGTGGTGGGCTAGGTGGTGTACGACTGTTTGTCGGTTCTGAACGCCTCCTTTTGTCGTTTTCCTTGTCCAAATCGGTGGCCTCAGACGTGTGAGATTTGGAGATATCCTCTTTGCTGTGGACAGCTTCCCGGCTGTGCTGTTTGCTGAAGTTTGGATAAGACGTTCGAGATCGTGCTTCGGAATCGTTCACACTCCGTCGGTCCATTTCAGGAACAGTCATCTTTACCCTCCTCGAGCTTTTTTCAGAAGGTGTGACCGATTTGAGCGAATCAGTGCTCTTGCTGTATTTCCCGTGGTCTCTGTCTCTGTCCCTGTCTTTGTGACGCTCAGAGCGTTCTCGCTCCTTGCTCGCAGTCCGACGCTTGACCTTCTTGCCGCTGCTAGTGGTTGAGGACGGTGATTTGTGAGAGGAGCGGTGTTTGTCGCGAGAAACGGTGCTGTCTCGCTCGCGGTCGCCTTCGCGGTCGGGGTCGCGGTCGTACTCCTTGCGACGTCGCCGGGGCTGGTCGTCGTCGCGAGACGGCGCCATGCTGCCGTGGAAGTATGTTGGCGGGAGCGGCAGGGCGGTGTCTCTCGGGTCAGGGTAGTTGGGCATAGGCATCGCAACGCAACCGGCGGAAGATCCACCCGCCTAAGCCACCAGCGTCTGCGGAGAGTGGTTCAGCCAATACTAGGTAACTACTGGGCCCCGCCGTTAGCCGCGCCTCAGGCCGCGATGTATTCGTGTCTCAGCGGCGAGTCGACGTATCACATTGAGCGCTGCAGTAGCAATGAGCGCGAGGATTGCCAGCAGCAGTAGCAGCAGCAGCGTGCATGCATGCGGCACAGCAAGCTACATGTATGCGCGGCGTGGCGTTGGTCCGGCTCGCTTGCACTACTCACACACACAGCACCGGGTGACGAGGGCCAGGATGCGGGCTGGTGCGCGACAGCTTTGACTTTGGGCAGCAACCAACTGTCCGGGCAAGTCGAAGGGTCCGCGGCCTTCACATGCTCCATGGTCCGTTGTTTGCCAAGGCGTTTGATGAGCACATACACGTACGAGTCTCAATCTTGTGATTGAGATGGACGTTGTCTGACCCGATAGTCGAACACCTCAGCAACGACCCGGCGAGTTGCTAACTGTCTACGGACTCGCATTGTATTGACACCAATACTTACACCTCCAGCCACGAGAGACTGTCAATGTTGATCCAGTATCGTCATCGTTGTGAATATATGACAACTGGTGAAACTCGAAGCAATGGTACTGGTACGCATGACTGATGGGAATCACAAGCACAACTCTCAATTTACACCTGGGACTCCACATGGAGAATGGCTGGTGAAAAAGTTTGCCAGGCTAACAGACCGCTACATGTGTCTACATACACTGATTAATCCCCTCGGGTGCCACCGCTGAGCCTTCAGGCCCTACCGATCCACTTGTCCGCGAAAAGTTCTACAACTTCGCGAACAACTCTTGCAGTTCCGATGCAGATTTCTCCTTGACGCCCAGAAGGTCGTTGTCGAGCTTGTCGCTCCACAGGTTTCCATATTCCTTGCTGTCACCAAAGATACTGACAAAGATGAAGCCAAACATGGCAGCGCCGATCTGGTCGCCACCCTGAGCCAGCTGCTTGTGGGAAGTCTCAAGTAGCTCCTGCACAGATGCGTCCTGACGCTGGAAGTTGACCTCTGGCTTCGCCTTCTGGGCAATCTCAACGGCCTCGTTCTGCGATAGCGCGGCGCTCTGGACGTAGACGGCGCGGTTCTGTGTCTCCTTGGGGTGCTTCAGAACGCCAACGACAGCTTGTGCGACGTCGCTAAGGAGCGTGAAGCTGTGCCTGTCGTTTCCGCCATCGAAGACGCGTGTGGGCTCGCCCTTCAGATTCACCAAGAAACCAAGTTGGACGCCCCAGTCAAGAAATAGACCGTTGTTGATCAATGTGTAGCTGATTTCATTGGTCTTTTGCTTCAAGTAGTCTTGGGTAATCTTCTTGCCCTTGAACACTGGCAGAGCAGCTGTGTTTGCATTTCCGGAAATGTTAGAGCCGAATTCGGAAGGAATGAAGCGCTTGACGCCGGCAGAGATGGCGGCGTCAATCAAAGCTGGCTGCTCCTCGTGATTCGGGACGTTTGACACATAAGCATCCTGGCCTTTCAGGGCATTGACGAGAGAGTCTTGTGAGCTGTAGTCGACTTTGACGGTCTTGACTGTGGATGGGAGGCCAGAAGTGTTGCCGCTTTGCGAGAGAACAGTGACTTCGAAGCCTGCATCGACGAGGCCTTTGACAATGCTTGGACCGAGGTTGCCGGTCGCGCCAGAAACAGCGATCTTTTGGTAAGACATTGTTGTGTATGGGAAGTGTGGAAGAGGCGAGATGAGTATGCAATGATGAGCTTGAAGGGTTGATAGTACAGATGATAGAAAGGATCAGACAGGTCGAGGCTCAGTGATATATATCTACCCGACAGCTGGACAATGGTGCAAGAGCTCTTGCGAATATGGTGCCATAATCTGGCATTGTGACGAGCACTTACCTCCGGAGCAGTGTATGAGAAACCATGCGGCTTCATGCGCTATGCTTGTCAAAGCAACCGTAATGTCCGGTCGGCAGATGACAGTACAGATATCGTGGCGGCACTTTGAAGGACCTAGAACGAACAGAGTCTCTTGGCTGCCAATGCGTGCGCGCCTGAGCGCTGAATAATCCTTCGCGGAAGCCATTCCGCATTCTCGTAATCATGGATTTAGCTATGTAAGGTACCAAGGCCTTGGGCATAGACATCGTCGGAACACTTCCACATAGTACAGCACCTCTTTTCGTGCGATCTTGACTCCTTAACAATGGTTTGTCCGTATCAGTAAATTAACATAATGTGTACGCTATCATATATCAACATAATCATGTCACTCCCGAGAGCCTCAGTGGCTAAGGCCTTGCGCTCTCGCACGCTCGACATCTTGCCAGTATCTGTTCGCAGTCATCTTCCTGATCTTGCGTCCATATCGTGTCATCACAAACAAGCTAGCGTTCCACACAAAGCCAATGCCAGCCAAGATACAGTACACAGTCAAGTAATTGCTCGATTTCAGCCACGGTGTAATACCGAAATTGATCGCAAAAGACAAAGTGTTTCTGATCAAAACACATGTTGTCACCATCTGGCCTGAAAGTTCCGGATAGCTGTTGATCGCGTATTGCAGGGCCGCTGACACACAGATGGTGCCGTTGAGAGCCACGGCGACTTGCGTGATGCTGATTGCGAACCAGTGGAGGTGGTACGTCACCGCAACGCCGTACAGTGCCATGGCGAACGGCACCAGGAAGATGCTTGCGATGAAGACGTACAGAGTGTGTTCGGGCTCCGAGATACCGTTGTTCCGACGTGCCAGACGCAAAGTGAGCATTTTGCTAGCTTTCCCGACATAGAGACCACTTCAAAGAATTCCTGTTAGCTTCGGTTCAATCTCGAAGTTGAGACGAGTGATTTGCTGCTTACCCGATGATCGTACCGAGGACGCCGCCAGCGTATGCAGCTGAGATGGAGGAGGTACTGAAGCCATACTCTGTCGTGTAGATGGTGCCTATGGTTGCGTTCTGCACACCTTGCCAAACCAGGCTGTTTGCTCCGTACATGAATCTAAGCCGGTCGTTAGTACATCGAATGCGATACTGGGATTATGAAAGCATACCCAGCATAGACGACTGGTGCGTAAGTGAAACCGACGAAGGGAGCAAGCATCATAGGAATAAGGCGGTTGGGCCGCTTCTTATCTTTGAATCCAAGCTTGTCCCAGTACGTCTTTCGTTGCCAAACGATTTCTCCAGTCTCTCGGTCCTCTGAGTCGAGTGGCTGGACTTCGCCGATGGTCTTCTTTTCCATAGAGCCGACATCGCTCTCCCGCATTGGAGTGGTGTGTTCGGGCGTTCCAGTGGTAGGAGGGACCGTTGTGTGTTTGCGATCATAGTTGGTCTCTTCGAGGAAAAGGAAGCAGTAGACGAAGCCGACAGCGGCGAAAATAGAGCACCACCAGAGAGTCCATTTCCAGCCCATGCCTACGTTGATAAGTCCAGATATCATCGGAGCGAATTTGCCGCTCATGGCGAGACACCAGCCATACAAAGCCATGTACTTTGGACGTTGGTGGACGAACCAGATATCAGTCACGGAGATCTCTGCTAATGATTCAACGGGGCTGCCGAAGAACCCGAGAAGGATGCGATTGGCTAGATATGTTCCGGTTGTCGTGCAAAGAGGAGCAGTGGCGAGGATGATTATGTTCGTGAAGAGGGAGATGAGATAGACTGGTCTTTTTCCATATTGCAAAGCAATCGCTTGCCAAAAGATACAGCCCCAGCCGTAGAACAGGAACTATTCAACCAAAGTTAGGCATCGCCACACCTCTATCACGTGCATTTCTAACATACCATAATGCCAGTGCCATTGTTGATGTCCTGCAGCGACAGACCAGTACCTTTCCGAATTGGTGTAACCACAGAGTACACAGCACTGGACGGATATGCAGCCGCAATGGTGTAGACTACGATGCAGCTGGTTGCCAGTAGCTTGCGCTTGAGCGTCCAATTGAGAGGGTCTTCTGGATCTTCGCTAGGGGCGGGCACGAGGATGATGTCTTGCTGTCCTTTGCCTTCGGCATGTTTGGAGTCCTGTTGTCCCTCAGTGTCGATCAGGCGTACTGTTCCTGGGGGAAAGTTGTCCGTGGTCTGTTCGGTGACCGTCATCTTTCACAGAGTCGATGCAATGTATGGAGACTGAAAGATGGAGTGGATATCTGCAGCGACCTGGAGGTGTTTCCTCGTCTGCTTTGTACTCGACGAGATGTAAGTCTCGCTTCAGCCAATCTCTCAGTGTACATAGCTGTTGACGGGACGATGATAAGCATCGTATGGACGTTCAATCAGTCCTTCCTTGTCCATATCGTTATCTGTGGGGTACTCCACGTTTTGGGTTCGCGAAAGCAAAGCGCGTCTGTTGGTGGTTGAGCAAATGCACGTTTGGGGCGGACAAGAACGTCGCATGAATAGCTAGTTGCACTCTGTGGCTTGTCCCTGCGATTGACTTCGGAAGGTGACAGCGACATAGCCCGCGCTTGATTGCCTGTTCCACTTAGATAACGGTTGTGGTGACACCGTGACCCTCGGATGATCGTCGGTGCGATTGAGGTAACTTATGACTGAAGATAGGCCAGCATCGCAGCTGACATCTGCGCCTGAGCGGCCAAGACACACTCGCTCGGGCAAGAATACACAAACTCAAGATAAAGTAAGTGATTGAGAAGGTGTCTTTGCGGTAAGCACGGAGAATACAGAGTTGTCAAAAGCTTATCCGAGTCATGATACCGTCTCGTTTATGACCAGACAACAGGGTGCTTGGCTTTACCGGTGCGTCGACTGTTCATGGCACCGCTGGTGATGGTTGTTCTAATCTCTAAGAAATGCCAACGAGAGTTGGGAACAGCCAGCATTTCAAGTCGGGAAATGAATAATGGTTTCAAAGGCCGACGGTCTTGGCATGATGGCCATGACTTCCACGAGCTACATCCCCTGACCAAGCTCTCGTAACACCTATGCATTGTAAACAACAATCATGTCACATCGGATACACAATCTGTATGATGGGATGTACATTGGTGGAGATTGTTCTACGCCGCCTTCAAGGAGTTGCGACACTAATCTATCACTGTCTGCCCATCGCACGCTCGATCTCAACCAAGGCGGCAAGGACTTTCTCATCTTCTTGACGACGTCCAATGATCTGCAAGCTAACAGGAGCATTCTTGAATGTATCAGGACTGTACATGTCGTGTACAAATCTGTCCTGTGCGTTCCTGGGGGTGTAGTCGGTATCGATGACATCTAGATCCGCATCTACTGTTGTCACTGGGAACACGACGCCAGGATAATCCAAAAGATTCCAGTGGGCTGTGTTCAGAGTGGTCAGCAACTCTAATTCCTTCGTGGCTGGGGCGGACTTTTTAAATCGGGCAACTTACAGGTATATCCCCAGTAACGCGATTGCTCATGCGGTGTCGCGGCTCCGAATGATGGCGGGCAAAGAATGATGTCGACTTCTTTTCCTTCCTTGCTGGTATCGCTCCATGCTTTCGCATACATCGCTCGATATTCGTCTCTCTCAGCGCATAACTTCATTTCTAGTCAGCACGAAGCACTATTCTCAACCTGATTCAACTTTGACTTACCTTCCAGAGCTCGTGCTGGCTCAGCTCTCTCGCACTTGGTTGCTCTTGTGCGATCCATTTGGTCAGCGGAAGTACGGGCTCTCCAGACTGCTCGATCAGGTTCAGGACTTCTTTGGCTGCGTCGGGCCAGTACAGAGCAGTGACTAGGTCCCAGCTCTTTTGGTGGTCGAGGTGTTCGCAGTTCCAATCGACGACTTCCATGCCTGCTTGGCGGCATGCCGCTGCAACCTCGCGCAATGCACGAAGCATAGGCGGGTGAGGCTTAACAATGCCGTCCGACCACTGTATCGCGATCTTGGGTCGACTCGTGAATGTGTACGGTGTCCACTCCTTGACGGTAAGTGAAGGATCGATTCGCCATGGCTTTGCAGACAAGGCGACTTTCATGAAAATCTCCAGTGCATCGCGGTCAACAGCCATTGGTCCAGGACAGCCTCCAATGGTCTCTCTGCCGGCCATTGGAGCTCTCAGCCCAAGTGTTGAAATCCTCTTTTGGGTCGGCCTGGTACTGTCAGAATAGTGCCTTCAAGCTGGATACGTGGCACTCACTTGAACCCGTAAACTCCGACATGAGCAGCTGGACAGCGAATGCTTCCACCGATATCTCCACCAACGCCCTGGTCGATGTCAGTCTCGCGAACGCTTTGCTCAATCAATTTGCGACTTACGAGAATACTTCCACGCATGCCCAAAAGCGCAGACTCTCCTCCGGTACTACCACCAGGCGTCAGGTCGCGATTGTACGGGTTGACCGTTCGTCCGTAAACATTGCTCACGGTCTCGAGATGCATGATCGCCTGTGGCTGAGATGTGCGAGCGTAGAACACGCAACCTTCGTCGTACAGCGTGTCGAAAAGCAAGTTCGAGCCATGCTTCTTGCCGATCCATGCCACGAACGAGGCATTTGACTCTACATTATCACCTACCATACCCAGGTGCTCCTTGGTCGAGATCGGTAGTCCGAACAATTCTCCACGAGGCTCAGGGAGAGAGTCAAGAAACCTTGCTCGCTCAATGGCCTGATCCCAAAGTAGCTCAATGAGGCAGTTGGTCTGTAAGTCTCAGTAATGACTCTTCTAGAGATGATCTGATCACTTACAGCAGCATGTGCTAAGGCGGCTCTTCTCAAAAATGCCCTAGTGACTTCTTCTACGGATACAGTCTTGTTGCGAAGGATACTGAGTAACTCGGTGATAGTGTATTTCTCCGTTAATTCGATCTCCCGAGAAGTCAAGACATCTTTAGCTAGATCTCGCGAGTATCGAGGCAAGGAATCTGTATCTGGTACGCCTGCTAAACTCGGCTTGACTTTTGCAAGAGAAGCGGCTCGTTTGGCTTGAGCCCACGCCGCTTTTTCTTGCCACGACTCTGAGTATTGTGGCACCGTCATCGTAGCTGTCTTAATGTAATAGTGATGGTAAAGTATGGAAAATGTGTCTGTGAACGGGTTGTCATGTGCTAGAAGAAGAATTCTCGTCTGTAGTAATACAATAAACGTAGAACGGGAAACGTATCGCCATATCCCACGTGGATGCTGATTATAGAGCCCTCTGTATAGAGTAGGCGACTAGCGGCGTGCTAGACTGCCGGGCTTCTCAACCTCGAAGTCTTATCTACAGATTGTGGGAAAATGCGCCACCCGATTGGCTCGCTATCACTCACCCTGCTCGACTAGGTCAATACACAAGCGAATATGGTGGGACTGTAAGGAGATTTCCGATACTCTATGATTAGGTATCTTCCTCCGAGCTCTTCGAAGCGTGCGGCATCAAACTGCTTGGAATACATATCACTATCTCCGACTTCATCCGGCACAAACAGTTACATCCAAAAATACCACGAGAATGCAACATACATGCTCGAGACGATAGGGTGAACGGGTTGATGTCGTTCTTATCATGGGGAAGGTACATGCGACGTACATAGTGAGACCAGCGATTCGTGGACCTTGCGATAGTAAGACATAGGCATGCCCGATCCAAAACATTTATGCTGATTTGAACGACGCGACATCATCTTGGTGTATCATTGGTCGCAGATATTGACAAGGCAAAAATCTTGTCAGACGTGGTATTGTCATTTTACTTGGTAAATCTCTATACGACGAGAAACTTTGGCCAAAGTCTCCAATTCAGTGTATAACATACCTGCCTTGGGAGTGACATCTGAACAAAATGACATGGTAGTATGACATATTTGCTAAGTGAATAACAAATCGACGAATCCATTGACTAAAGCTTTGACGGAATACCGGTTCCAAGATCTTTTGTAACTTCGACTGCTGCACGCTCTCCGCTGCGCACTGCTCCTTCCATATATCCCTTCCATTCACCAGCCGTTTCCGTACCTGCAAAATGTACATCGTACCAAGGTTGCCTGAGTGCGTCAGGGCCAACGGTATCGATCACACCCGGAGTGAGCGAGGCACAAGGACATCCCCAACCAGAGTATTGGTCTTCGACCCAGTCGTAACTGTACATCCCAATAAACTCTTTTTGCAAATCTTGCACACCGTACAGCTTTTGCAACTGCTCGAGAAGACTTGCTTCACGCTGAGCCGTGGATTGTTCTGACCACTCCCGTCCTGGATCACCAGCCATGAAGCAAGTCAATACGTGCTTCGAATCGGCAGGGCTGCTGGTATCGCGAACAACGGATGCAGGGCCAACGAATGACTGAATCAACCCACAGAATCCCTTCTCCACCCAGAATGGAGTCTTGAACTCCATCATGACTTTAGTGTAATAGCCGTAGCCGGTCGACTCTACCCAAAGGCGTTTCGCGGGCGGAAGTGGAGGCGTGAAAGTGATCTCTTTCAGAACTGGACCGGGTACTGTCGTGATGACCTTGCGAGCCGTGTATATCGTTTGGCCGGCTTCTACGTCAATCCTTTGCCGGCCATGTTGAACGACGGTTTGTACAGGCGTTGCGAGCTTTATCGTGCCTTGCGGAAGAGTGCTAGCGAGACCATTGGCAAAAAGCTGAGTGCCTTGACGCACCCTCAGATGCTGGCCGCCGCCCTTGCGATCAGATCGCATGGCAAGAAGACCGCCACCAGATTTGCAGTAATTGAGGAAGAACAAAGTTGAGAGGTCTGCAGGGTTGACGCCTAGCATAGCACGAGTCCAGACTGTAGCAGTAGCAAGTGCGTTCGTATCGGCACCACGCGACGTCAGATACGCTTCGAAAGTCAGACTGTCGAGATCTCTGTCTTGTGGGCGCCAGGCGTCTAAATTCTGACAATCCTTCTCGACCATGTCACGAATGTCGACCAGGTGTTTGCGAGTTGCAGTGTCAAACTAGAGCAGTCATCAGTACATGTTCTGAAATGTGGTTGAGAGTCAGGGAACTTACCTTCGGTAGGTCGCCATATGGAAAGGAGCTACATTGCCCATCGAATCCTTGGAAGACACAGTCTCCCTGCGTGTTCTGTTCAATCAGGTCTGCATTGAATCTCTTTGCGAGACCATACATCTTGGTCTGGCTCGTATCGTTGATCCATGCAGCTCCAAGATCGACAACACCCTTGCCGTTCTTCAAAGGCTGGCTCCAGGTTTTTCCGCCCACTCGGTCACGCGCCTCAAGTACGACGCAAGAGTACCCTCTGCTCGTTGCATCATGCGCAGCGGTAAGTCCAGCAAGACCAGCTCCGATAATGACGATGTCAACCGAGGTTCTGGGGGCCGTGAGTGTCGGTGGAATGTGAGAAACTTCTGGTCGGCTCAGTACAGCATCAATCTCGAATAACCAGGACGAAACAGCCAGCTGGCTTACGGGTACGAGTGTGATGGCTGGGCGATGCTTGCCCAAGAATCGCATCATATGCCGGGTATGCTTGCGTGTGGCCGCATTGTAGTTGACCACATAGACTGTAAGTTTGGCCACATCACCCACCGATGCACCTGCTGCAATAATGATCCTTCGTATTTTCAAGAGAGCGAGGTGTATCTGCGACTCGTAGTCTGTAGGCACGGAGCCATCGTCTGTGCTACCAGGTTGTCCAGAGATATGTATCAATTTCCCGTTGGTTGTGACAGTTGCAGGGGCGAAGTAGGATGCGGCTGTGTTGTGAAGGTCAATGCTGGCCACGTTCTTGGTTTGGCCCATGATGACGTGTGCGTGTTCTTTGGTCTCCCAAGTCGAATTTGGATGAACTGGTGTGATATGTGCAGTCAACGCTTATGTTTCTAGATTGCATTCACCTTACTTTATTCTTGCCATATCTCACAGAGGTATATATGACTGAGAGCCGCCGTGAGTTAGTTACCCGCAGGCCATCCTGGCGCTGAGAGCACCCGCTTATCTTGTTCCGCACTTTCAACAACCCAAACGAAAGAGGCAGCTCACCGCGAGCTTCAAGCAATTAGGTAAGCGATATCGGACTACTCTACCATCAGTAGACACCAAGCAGTGCATTGGGAAAGTCATTCAAGATTGAGGATGAGAGTGCCAATACGGCCAGCCGTGGTAGACATGGTACACAACAAGACGAAGAGGCCTTGGGCTAGCCCACTTTCATGCAATAAAAAAGAGTTTACCTCAAGTGCTCTCTAAGTCTCACGATAAACACAACTGCTTGCCTTCGAGTCTGCCGCTTTAACATCGCATCACATCCACATAGTGTCAATACATTGTCACAAGGCCACCATGGCGACCAATGTGTTACTTGACGACCCTGCCTTATTCGTTGGCAAGAATTACATCAATGGACAATGGGTGCCGGCTATATCTGGCAAGACCTTCGACGTAGCGGGTAAGCATGTCTATGTCTCTAGGATCCTCCAGGAAACAGCTGACCGCTGCAATCAGACCCAGCGACGGGCATTTTGCTTGGTTCATGCCCAGAGTCAGATGTCGAGGACGCCGGAAAGGCGATCGAGAGTGCAGCTGCTGCTTTGCCACATTGGCGAATGCAAACTAACCGCGCGCGATCACGCATATTGCGACGCTGGCACGATCTCGTGAATGCCAACAGTGCCGACTTAGCGAAGTTGATCACATTGGAGAACGGCAAGGCAAGGCCCGATGCCAATGGTGAAGTCGCTTTCGCAAACAGCTTTCTCGAGTGGTATTCTGAAGAGGCGGCACGCATCTATGGCGACGTGATACCGCACAGTACACCAGGATTCAGAGCTTCGGTGCTGAAGGAGCCAGTTGGGGTCTGTGGTGTCATCGTTCCGTAAGTCATGCCTCTCACCCAAGTCACCTTATCACGATCTTTGCAAACCCTCACTAACCACTCCATCTTATAGTTGGAACTTTCCAGCCGCAATGGTCACTCGAAAACTTGGCCCGGCCCTTGCAGCCGGATGTACTGTCGTGGTTAAGACGGCTGGAGAAACACCTTTCACAGCCAATGCTCTTGCAGTACTCGGTGAGCGAGCTGGCATTCCGAAAGGCGTCATTAACATCTTGACTGCGCTCGAAAACACCCCTCGTATTGGCGCAGCACTTTGTGCGTCTAATGTCGTTCGCAAGATCTCGTTCACAGGCTCTACGCGAGTGGGAAAACTCCTTATGAATCAGTCCAGCAACACATTGAAGAAGATGAGTCTTGAGCTTGGTGGAAACGCACCATTCATTGTTTTCGCTGATGCAGACTTGAGCATAGCCGTCAATGCTGCGGTAGGAAGCAAGTTCAAGTCTTCGGGACAGACCTGCGTCTGTTCAAATCGCATCATGGTACACTCCAGCCTTTACGAAGAGTTTATGCGTCGTTTCAGAGAAGTCGCAAAGACATTCGTCCTAGGTCACGGGAGCCATGAGGCAACCACCCATGGTCCATTGATCAGTGCTGCTGCGGCGTCGAGAGCGCTCGAGTTGGTCGAGGACAGTATAAGAGCAGGCGCAAAGATCGAGATCGGAGGCCAGAAGCGTCCAGATCTAGGTAAGCTGAGCTCGATGTTACTGTTATTCTGACTCCAACTGAGACTGACCGATCGCTCAACAGGTCCGAACTTCTTCGAGCCAACCATCTTGAGCAACGTGACATCAGACATGCGTGTTTGCAAAGAAGAGATATTTGCACCTATCGCTCCGGTGTTTTCGTTCGAGACTGAAGATGCTGTGCTATCGATGGCGAACGACTGTGATGTCGGCCTTGCTGCATACATTTTCACACAAGACCTCAACCGTGCTACTCGGGTCACTGAACAGCTCCAGTTTGGCATGGTAGCTCTGAACACCGGTGTCATTTCTGATGCTGCTTTGCCGTAAGTCCCATTGTATTGTCACCGTAGGTCGAAGCTAACATGATTTTGCCCTTCAGGTTTGGAGGCATCAAAGAGTCTGGTCACGGCCGAGAAGGAAGCAAGTACGGCATTGAGGACTATTTACAGCTGAAGACTGTCGTAACGGGCGCAATGCAAGCTCCTCCTCGGGCTAACCTATAGGTAAAGCAGTCAATAAATTGAGTCAAAGTCTTACCCCAGTGCAATGAATCTGCGTACAGACATGATTTTGTCGCGACGTAATAACGACGATGTCCTTGCAATAATGCAAAATTTTCGTAGTGGCTCATAGACCTGGCAGCAGCGTGAAAAGTATCGTGACAACAATTCAGTGGAGAAGATTAGAGAGCTTAAATAGGTGAGAGAGCATTTGCTAACCACTCATTCGCCTCTACATAGCTCGCCCTTCGATTTCCAAATTTCGTAGTCAAAGTCCGGCTGGAACTCTGTATATAACACCTCCTGGAAACATCATTAGCTCCTAAGACTTCACATGTCACTGGCCTTAACGTACCGGGTCTGCATTGACTTGAGCCGTGAACTTGGCCTCTTTGTCACCAATGATCTTCCTTGGAAGTCCGGCGCTTTCGACCATGAGCTGAACTTCACAGGTGCGCTCCATCATTGTGAACAAGTATGCAGCCTCGTCGACTGTAGAGCCTGCAGTGAGGAGACCGTGGTTTTGCAATGTGATGACTCGTGCCTTGTCACCCATGGCAGCTGCGACTCTTTCGCTCTCCTCATCTTCGAGGACAACGCCTCCGAAAGACTCATATACAGCTTGTATGCCGTAAAGAGTGCATGAGTCCTGGTTTATGATGTCTAGAGGTCTGCCAAAAGCGGACCATGCCTTACCAGCCACGGAGTGACAGTGGCATGCAGCATTGAGATCGGGTCGGGCTCGGTGGATGGCGCTGTGAATTTGGAAACCGGCAGCGTTGACTGCGACCTTGTTGCCACCAATGACCTGGCCCTCTTCATTGATGTGTACCATATCGCTGGCTTTCATCATTCCAAAGTGCTTCCCTAGGCTGTAGCAGTCGTCAGAACCATATCAATATAAGATGAAGAGGCACCTAACTTACGGATTGATCCAGAATGTTGTCGGATCGACAGGGTCGCGAACACTGATATGACCAGCCGTGCCTTCGGTGAAACCTTTGCGTGCGAAAACGCGAAAAGCACCTGCCATGTGCTCTAGTTGCCATTGCCTCTTCTTGTACAAGTCATCGAATTTTGGGACTCCTGGGAATTCATATCCACCGGTGGACACTGCAGAAACATTGGCATTCTGCTCAACTGCTTGCAGAGGGATAGTAACGGAGGCCTGGTCCCGAGACACTTGTGTCGTCGTAGTGGCCGTCATAGTTGGAAGGTCGGCTATAGGATGAAACGAAAGCGGCTTACTGCGGTGAGTCGTTGTTTTTGTTCTCTTTGCGTGAAGTGTGAAATGTCTCACACCTAAGGCTGTATACTGGTAGATTTGGAAGATCTATGAGCACGCTACACCTAGTCTCCGTGTCTCCACTGACTTCGTGGGGAGGACATGTTCAGACGCCGTCAATTGGATGTTGGAGCATCTCGCGGACACCTTCCTCCCAACGCGCGGCCATATCTAGGTCTCTGTCGAGTAGGTTCTGTGGACTTCGCATCGTACCTGACAGCAGGCTATCATTGGGTGGCGCTACGCCCCCGTAACGACTGAAGTTCTGAACATGTTATCGCGCTATGGAGTTTCTTATCAGCAAGGCTCACAACGTTGAGAGACCGAGAGACTGGGCAGCCGCAGAGAACTTCCTCTTTTGGTATGTGGGTCACTGCGCGACGCGGACACGTTGATAGGTGTCACAGAGATAGGCCAAGTTAGACGGCCCATCTTTCGTCGGGATGTCCTTCCAAGATATCATCTCGCTCTTACCTGCCCTCATGATGGGATATACAGATGTCGCACCCTTTGCGGGATACCACTGCTCATCGTTGTGTGAACGGACACTTCTGTTCGGATGACGGTCTCCACCAAGAGAAGACGCACGAAGACGTTCACAGGTTGTTGGACATGCCGAGAGCGCAAAGTCAAATGCGATGAGATTCTGCCCGGATGCCGGCAGTGTCAACGCAAACAGCTGACCTGCGGAGGATACGGTACGGTGAAAAAGAGATAGCAATTTTTTCTTTGGCTGAAGCATGAGGAATGACTGACTAGTCGTCTGAACAGGCACCCGGCTACAATGGCTCACGCCGATCGTACCATCTCCTTCAGGCGATCCTGTTGATCTGGAAGCCGGTGATACTGCGCCATCTGCCTCTTCAAGGCGCTTCCTGCTGCCACGTACGTTCTTTACATAGTGGCATGGCGCGTATTCGAAGACTCGCTAAGAGTATAAGCAGGATGTGCGCAAGCTGTGCTCCCAGCACACCAAGTTGACTTTATCTTGAAGTCATTAGATGCTGCTGAGAACAATCTGCTGGCCTCCAGCGACAACGCAGCTGTTCATGATCACAACTTCGCGGTCTTCACCCTCAAGCCAACACATACATATGCAAGCGACGAGATCTCGTCGGATCCTGCATCATCGCCTGTAGCTTCGGCGCTATCATTCCAAGCAGGAACTGACCGCCTGGCAAGCATCGGTGATCCTCAGATTGGTGATTTACTTCTACACGGGGACAACGTGCACAGTGAGTATGTACCTGAAGTGGAGGAGTCGATGGCTGGATCCGTCGCAAGCCAACCTGTAATCAATACCCAAACACCTGTCGTCGCAGATCGTCTTTCAAGTGCTTCCTCCATAGGAGCTATCGACGTGTTTGAGACACAACAGGCATTTACAGACGACTGGCTTGATGCTGGCGGATCGCCCTCTAGTGGTCCTCGGGCAGGTTTAGAACTTGACCACTTCCTAATGCGCCACTACGCGGAAAGAGTATGCCATCTCTTCTGCGTCATCGACACGGTCAAAAGTCCATGGAAGACGATCCATCTGCCCCGAGCCCTCCAGAGTATGGGAGAGCTCAGTGTTACGGGCAAGACCACAACAGTGCGAAGTGCTTTGTGCAACGCATTGCTGTCAATCAGCGCGTGGTACCTCTCAAATGATCATCACAGACATCAGAATGCGGACCTAGGCCAACGATGGGCTGATGTCGCGGCCAAGTATGGGTACAATGCTATCGCAATGCTCAAGCAAGCAGTCGAGTCCGACATGTACTCGAGTCCCAAGCCAAAGTACAAAGAGTTCCTCGCGTCTATGCTTTCAATGGTCACCATAAATGTAAGTGGCATAATCTATCATCTCAGTCGTCAAAGTTTCACACATGTGTACTAACAGATGCGAGGTAGGTCATGTCTGGTGATACTCACACCTGTGGAGTGCATCTAGACGGAGCGGGTCAACTCATCCAATTTCTTTGGAATAAAAAACGATCTCTGTCAAACAAGACTCGAGCATTATACAGTATCTACTGTTATCTTCGAGTAATATATGAGAGTACCCTCGTACGATGCGTCGATGACTCCTCGCATCGCGATTCGAGAGCGGAAAGTGTCTTCTGCTTGTTTGACAAGATGGACACAGGCAGCACCACGAATGCCGACTCATCCGACATGCAGCATGGAACCGCAATCTTCGAATGTATCTATGGAATACCCCAGCGTCTTTTGGCTATGCTTGAAGAAGTCACCAAGCTTATCGATCGTGTCGACCGTTTCCGGGCCACAAATGGATCAATGCAGCTCCCAGAAGAACTCGATAATGCTTGTAACCAGCTTGAGAACGACATTCTCGATTGGCGGACGGATGACGATCATAGCCTCGCCTCAGCTGCGGAGACCAGCGCCAGCCGGGAGATCATTCGCAACCAGACACGTGCCTTCCATGGCGCGCTGGTCATCTTCTTCTCGCAGAACGTTCGCCTGCTCGACCACCGCTACCTCCGACAAGACGTTGACAACATTCTTGAGAGCATCGAAACGATCGAGCACATCAAAGCGGAGACAAATATGATCGCAGCGCCAATCTTTTGGCCTGCTTTCATCGCAGCCACGGAAGCTTTCGATCACAAGCAGCAAGCAAGGTTTCGAAAATGGCATGATGAAGTGACCTCGTACGGCATTGCCTCAGTCAGAACAGGCATAGATGTGGTGAACGAAGTCTGGAAATTCGGACCATCGAGATCGAAACGCCAGACAAGCCTGTGGCGAACGGTTGTTGCCCGTACTGGTGACAGCTTGATGCTAAGCTGATCAAGGTCTCTCTCACTGGGAAGTCTGTGGACTAAGAACGTTCAATCATATATATGCTACAGGAAGGTGCCTACCTCGATAAATTCCTGCTTAGCATTAACGGCGCGGTAGTGTCATTTCTTGCGCGTTGGTCGCGCTGAGACCCATCAAGGAAATGCTTGCCTTGACACTTTGTCCGCCACCAACCTCGAACTGGTTCGGAAGCTTCATGCCTTCTGCGTTCTGCACATCCGCGAAAGGCACGTCCACCGCACCGACCTCCTGCTCTCCATTCAAGAGAGCGATGCGGAAGCTCTCAGACCCCGTGTTCGTCGTAATAGGTATGCGGAAGTTCGTGTTGAAGGAGGGGTTGTTGATATCGGTGCCTGGAGCGTCGCTCTGGATGGCCGTCTGGAATGTGTGCTCCTTGCCACAGGTCACCTTCACGCTTGGCTTGAGCTGTTCACGCTGGCCCTTGATGTGGGCGCCTGCTACCAGGACAGAGGCGATACCGCTCACGCGCCCGTCGCCCTTGTGGCTGGACGATGAGAAGCTTTTGCCGCCGTCGGCCTCCAGCTTGAAGTACTCGGCCGTGATCGATACCTTTCCGCCAGTGCTCTCGCCATCGAGCTCCAGCGCCAGCTCTTGCTTACCTCCGTGCTGCAGAACCTCTTGGACTGTGGTAACGCCGAGTCCGACCTCATCGTCACCGTTGACATCCTTGTCAAAGACATGCACCTTGATGCACTGGTTGAAGTCGCTCACCACGAAATCGTGCGTCTCATTCCACGAAGGGTTGACCGTGTTGTCCTTTGTGCTGGTTTGCCATGACGGCTCTGCTCCAAGATCGACCTTTGCATAGCAGTCTGGTGCTGCGCGTGTCAACTTGGCAAAAAGCTTCTTCGCCTTGCCCTTTGCCTCCTCAGCGAAGTCCCATGCTTTCTCCACGGTAATGCGCATCACACCCATTGGTGGGAGGTAAGTCTTGAAGTAGTCGTTCTTGGCATCGAGTGTCAACAGGAAGCGATTTGGCAGAGTAGCCATGCTGTTGATAATGGAAAGGATCACGCCCCGTACCGCGCCGTCAATCGCCGAGAAGTCGGCTACGTTGGCGGCGCCGGTGAAATCGAGCTCGAGGAGTGGTGGATTGATGAATGCGATCTGAGCAGCTCCGATTAAGGGAATGATGTTTGTCAATGGACCCAGAAGAACAGAAAGACGTCCACGAAGCTTGACATGTTTGACGCCCTATATTGTGAAATCAGTTTTTGCATCATGTTATAGATATTGAAGAACTTACCAGCTCGGGAATCATGTCCGCGTCCAGTTTGATGTCGCACTCGCCGTCCCAGTCAACATTCATGTCGAGCTTGATACCTTCCGTCACAGTCTTGGTGACGACGACGCCATTGAGTTTCAAGGGCACAGGGCCGAGGTCGATCTTGGTGAAGTGGAGAGTTTTAAGTGGTCCAGGAAGCATGGTCTTGAACATTGGCTCAGCGATCTCCTTGATCATTTGGCTTCCGGCGACATTGATGTTCGGCCATAGATGGGCGACAATCTCGTTCAGGAAGACTGAAAGCGCGACTCATATCAGCATTTGCCCATAATTTGATGCCTAACGTGCAAACACTGGCGATCAACATCGCTCTCACGCATTTTTGGAACATACCGGCTTGCTCGCCGCTTCCCTCCGCGGTCAGCTTCTCAATCAGTGTGGACGACATGTTGGAGGATATGGAAGTCAAGCTTTGGGTTTGGTTGTTGTCTGTAAGAACAAAACTAAGAATCGCGAGCTAGAAGTAGCCGCGAGGTCGAGCCAACGCATATGCACTGTGAGGTGGGCAAGTGTGGCTGTGTAGGATGCACCTACTCTCCGTCAGCCAAGTTTTCCATGCGTTTGCTTACTCGTGCCACTCTGTGACGAGCTAGCAGGCGCCACTGCTACGGCACATGTTAGATGGCCTTTACTCGTCACGATCATCACGTCAAAACCACGCCCACGCATCTCGCTGAGGCCTCGTCAGTCTCATGCCACGCACAAGCGACCACGCAGCGAATTGATGAACAGCACCACGAGAGGCTTTCGCAATGCTATCATGGCATAGGCTGATGCAAAGTAGGGCTATATGTACCTTTAGACCGGGCCATCGATTGTTTTGTTTTGTGCTGCACAAGCCACACACCTACGTCAGAATGCCCAAGCTCCCAATGGAGGATCCACCGCGGTGAAGCTCGATAAAGTGGATCAGATCAGCGTTGGCTAGATCACAAGCGACCAGGGATCAAGGGGATCAAGCAGACGCTCGCAGGTGACTTCAGCACCACTAAAAGACATAGCATGGGCCATTGCAATGGCCCTCCAAAAGAAGAAAAGTCAGTGCAATTCACGCTTTCTAGGAAGTCGGAGCATTATCGCCGTGATATCTCAACAAGTTTGCTCAGACCAAGCTACAAGATCTGGCTTCTGTTCGAGACTCGAAACTTACCCCTAACGACCTGGAAATAAGAGGTTTAAATAAATGCTGTCACAGGCATCGCCTCCGACTCTACCAGTCGTCGCACGCCCAATAAAGCGATCATGAAAGATTGGAGAAATTCTACGGCAGGAGGTTTCGAAACTGGCCTGCACAAGTAACAACAAAAACAACCACCAAAAAATGTGTTTCTCCTGATGCATACAAACTACATGAGCCGAAAGATCGACCTTGCCCGTACTCAAACGCACGAGCCGAAATCGAGGTTGTGCCCATTAGCACACAAGTACCGGCTTATACAGGTCAAAGTTATTTGACTGCTCAGAGAGTGTCGGCGCTTTCAGCATACATTCCTCCCGTCACCTAAGCAAGGCCGAACCACTTCATGTCCTGGGCACTATTGACAAAACATTAGCAAGAATTCTTGTCCTCTCAAAAAAGAAAGTCTCAACTTACCCTTGAATAGGAACAGTATGTCCAACGTTCTGAGCGTAAATGCCCTGCACAGTGCCGAGCGGGTTAGCAGTAGAAACGCCCCAAGTCTGGGTAGTGTATCCATTGAGCGGGAAGTTGGCCTGGGTCTTCCCGGGCTTGGTCGCATCGAAGCCGAAAACGCCGGTCCACTCCTTGACGGTTTCCTGGTAGTTCTGGGGGCGGAGGGTGGTATCAGCGCTGCCGTGGTAGACCTGGAAGCGAGGGCGGGCGCCGCTGTAGCCGGGGTACATGTTCTTGACGACGTTGGTCCAGTACTGCGCGGAGGCTTGGACTTGGCCTTGGGCGCAGGTGGAGTTCCAGGCGTCGGCTTGGTTGGCGGTGGAGACCTGTTGTGGAAGGAGGGAGGTTAGCTGATCGTTTTGGGGAACATGCCAGGGATAGAAGCATAACTTACGAAGCAGCCAGCGGGCACGCCGGAGTAGGCAGTGGCAGCCTTGAACATCTCGGGGTAGGTCGCGGCCATGACGTTCTGGAGAAATGTCAGTTTGCGTTTTATCGATGGGAACTCACGGTTGCTTCTCTTACGGTCATCATCGCACCAGAGCTGCTGCCAGTAACGAAGACACGGCTAGCATCACCCTTGTACTTGTTGAGCGTGTAGGTGACCATGTTGGCGATCGAGTTGCTGTCGCCGCCACCATTGTGGGTAAGCGCAGCCTTGGAAGAAACGTCCCAGCAAGTTCCTGAGTACGGCGACTCGGGGTAGATGACGATGAAGCCGTATTGGTCGGCCAATTTGGCGTAGGGAGAGCCGGTGTAGTACGCGTTGGCAGTGCCGGTGCAGTAGTGGATGGCGACGATGACCGGAGGCTTAGCGGCGAGCTTGTCCGGGACGTAGATGTACATCTTGGTCTGTGATGCATTGTCAGCCTTGGTTCATTCGATCGATCGTAGGTCTAAGCGGCCAAACGCACGTTGGTAGGGTTTGTGCCATAGTTGGTCACCTGCTGTAGCGAGGCAGCAATGGCGCTGCTCGCCAATGCGAGAGCAGAGGTCAAGATTGAAAGCTTCATATTGGACTGATCACTCGAAGATAGTAGGGCTGAAAGAAGGGCAAGACGGCTTGAGTGTAGGGCAAGAAGGATCAAATACCAACGCTGGGGAATTTAAGACTTATGTTACTTTGCTTGTCTCCAACAAGGTTCTTCTGTCCACGAGTCGTGCGTTTGGTATAGATTGGGCGTGAAACAGTTCATATGATTTTAGTGCGCGGAGTGCAGCCGACCGCATTTAGGCACTGACCTAGTTTGTTTGAACTTTGCGTGCCCTCTGAAGCGATTGGTGGATTTGCATTGCGCAGATTGATTGAAACAGCCATGGTGGTTACACCGACTGGAGAGCGTGAGCGTCTAGTCTGGCGAGAATTGTGTGTATTGCCTGTTATAGTGATAGCCCATGCTATAAGCTGCACCCTTGGCTTTGTTTGGAGCGGAGGCTGGTCATTGCTGTAGACCGAGGCTGTGGGAGGCTGTGGGTTAACACGTCAAACGTCGGCTAAATCAGCATGGCACAAAGCAGTATATTTGAGTTTGAAAAGGCAAGTTCGTCGAAACTACGTCGACTCGTCCAGGCCGTTCTATACAACTGTATGCGGCTACTGGTGCTGCAAATGGCGACGTTGAGTCGTATTCACGTGGCATGTCTGCGGACGACGCCTTTGTCCTGTGATCCAGCCATCGCTCCGTTGATCATGAGGGGCATTGCGCGTCCTTGTAGCATACGAGATGCTTGTGTAGTGGAAAGTGAGCTGCGACGCTTTTCACGGCCACAACGCGCTCACTTTGCCTCGTCCCATGGAAGGGGGAATGTGCCTACCCAGTCCTCGACCTCCCTCCTGAGTTCGACAATCTCGACAATTTCCTCTCCCTCCTTGACATATTCTCTGAAGGCGTTGACACTGGTAGGGTTCTTACGGCCAGCCTTCTCTGCGGCCTCCTTGGCCTTGGTGTCCAGAGTCTTGGAGATGTTGACGGCGCGGTTGATGATGTCGGCGACGCGTGCGAAGTCTGCCTTCTCGAATCCACGAGTAGTCATGGCCGGGGTGCCGAAGCGGAGTCCACCGGGCTTCATCGCGCTCTTGTCACCGGGAACAGTGTTCTTGTTAGCGGCGACGCCAACCAGCTCGAGAACACGCTCAACGCGGGCGCCATCGATACCCTTGTCCTTGAGATCGACCAGGACAAGGTGGTTGTCAGTACCGCCGGAGACAATGTTGTAGCCAAGGCCACCAGCCTCCTTGCTGTCACCCAGCCTAGATGCGAAAGCCTGCGCGTTGTCGAGGACGGCGCGCTGGTATTCTTTGAACTCAGGCTGCTGCGCTTGGTGCAGAGCGACTGCCAACGCAGTAATGGTGTGGTTGTGAGGTCCACCCTGGTGGCCAGGGAAGACAGAGGAGTTGATAGGGCCCTCGAGGTCGTACATGATCTCCTTGCCCTTCTTGTCCGCGCTTCTCACACCCTTGCGGAAGAAGATCATAGCACCTCTTGGTCCCCTCAAGCTCTTGTGGGTGGTAGTTGTGACCACGTCCGAGTATTCGAAGGGCGAGGGAACAACGCCACCAGCAACAAGACCGGAAATGTGTGCCATGTCGCTCAAAAGGTAGCAGCCAACTTTATCCGTGATGCTCTTGAATCTCTTGTAATCGATCAATCTGCTGTATGCACTAGTGCCAGCAATGATGATCTTAGGCCTGTACAGCATCGCAAGCTCTTCCAGCTTGTCATAGTCGATCAGACCAGTCTTCTCGTCCAGCCTGTATGGGAGTGTCTCGAAGTACTTGCTGATGGCGCTGATCTTCTTGTTGGGCAATTGGTAGCCGTGGGACAAGTGACCGCCGTGAGGCAGGTCAAGACCCATGATACGGTCGTGTGCATTGAGGAGGGCGGAGTAGGCGTAAAGGTTGGCAGGCGAGCCGGAAAGTGCTAGGTCATGTTGTCAGTCACATCGTCGCAACCCTGGAGTGTTCGATTCGCTCACCCTGTACATTGACACCCCATTCTTCCGAGTTCAGACCGAAGGTCTCCAGAGCGCGCTGTTGGCATAATCGCTCTGCCGCATCGATGTGCTCGTTACCACCGTAGTATCTTGCGCCTGGGTAGCCTTCCGAGTACTTGTCTGAACACGGAGGTCAGTGACATTGATCAAACAATATCCCACAATATTTCCCAGCGTACTTTGCATAACACTTCCAAGCGCGTCCAGCACAGCCTGGCTAGTGAAGTTCTCCGAGGGAATCAGGTTGATGAAGTGCTTTTGTCTGCGTTTCTCCTGTTCCGGGATTAGTGACTGCGGACATTGGCGCATTGGCCTGGTCGCATACCTTTTGCACAATGTCGTAGACCGCGGGATCGGCCTTCTGGAGGTCTGCGCCTAGCAACTTGTTCTGCGCGTCCACTGACATCCATCGAGGCGCGAACCTCAGCGATTGTGCGATGGCCGCAGGGCGGCGAGACACCAGCCGTGTGGTAGTCCTGAAGGCCGACATGCTTGCGTGTATGTGTATGGAAGACGGGGAGTAGGTCGTGGGAGGCGAAAGTGAGTCGAGTCTTCAATGTCAAGCTCTAGCGGCTCAAGAGCGGGCTTATCGGATTGATAGGCCGAGGTGGCGTGGGAATCGGATCAAGGATGAACATGCCCAAATAGGGTTCGAATTCACGTTTCTCATTCGATGGATCCGCTGTCCTGTTTACGCCCTGTCGACATCTTGCACGCCTTGCCATCCCGAGAGCAGAGCCGTCACATCTACCGTTGTCTATGCCGTAGCACCATCACTGCCGATGCGGAATACGGTCCATAAGATCACATTATCATTTGTTAAGAATACGTTCTTGAATAGTCTCAATGGGCCGATCTATGTTTAGAGATTGCTAACGGAGGATATGTGCGTATGCATCGCACACATTCATCTCGCATTTACAATTCATTGTAGTCACGAGGAGCATTGCTTTCATTTTGTGATCATATCATCAAGCAGCCCAATCACTTCCACTCCACGCCCCAAGTCAACTTGCCACGACGGAACGGCACGACCTCAATGGCAGAGTCTGGGGTGCTCAGGATATCTTGCACGGACTCTGTCGGCTTGCGCAGAACGATGGTCTCCTTCTTGCTGTCAGTAAGCTGGTAGAAAGACCTGCCGAACTCGCTGAGGAAGTTCTTCAGCTTCTCCTGGGTCACATCCTCCTCAGTAAGAATCTCCTTCTCGACACCAATCTGTAGAGCATCAATCACGAAGCTGACAGCGTGAGGCTGAGTGAAGACACCAGCAGCGACCTTGTCACCACGCTTCGAGATGGCAGGGTGAGGCGCCGAGTCGGTTCCAAGGAAAAACTTAGGGTCGCCACTGATTGCAGTCTTCAAGAGAGCTCTACGGTCTGAGGGCAGTTTGGCGACAGGCTTGCAGAAGCAGTGAGGGTCACCAGCCCAGTCGTCGACAGTGAGGCAGAGGTGGTGTGCAGTGATGGTAGCAGCGACGGTAGGACCGCATGACTTGACAGCCTCGATAGCGGCTGCGGTAGTGCAGTGCTCGAGGATGATGCGAAGCTTGGGGAATCGTCTGTGCAACTCGAGCAGAGTAGGCAAGAAAGTCTCCTCAGCGTTCAACACCGTGACGTCCGAAGTGGCGGAGGGTGGTGCCTCTCCGTGCAGGTTAAGAACCATGTTCTGACGCTGCATCTCCTCGAAGACAGGGTAAAAGGCCTCGTAAGAAACGACACCAGCAGAAGAGTTCGTGGTCACACCGGCAGGGTACGATTTGATGCCGGTCACACCGGCCTTCTTGGCCTCAATGACAGTCTCAGGCGTGATGTTCGGGTGGAGGTAGAGAGACATGAGGAAAGTGACATCCGGCGCCAGACTCTGCAGACGCTTCTGGTAGTCGAGAGCATGTTGAGGAGTTGTGATCGGCGGAACCAGGTTGGGCTAGATGTTTACTGTTAGTTCATCGACGAGAATGCAAACCTGCTATCACAACACGCATACCATGACAAACACCGTGTTGACGCCACCCTTGCGAATGGTTGGTCTACGATCAGTCAGTGCTTGTACTGGCCATTGCGGACGAGACTTTCATACACAACCAACTCGGTCATGGCACCATCACGAAGGTGAACGTGCATGTCCGCCGCAGCGGGAAGCTCGCAGCCATCGAGCTTGGAGAGCGCCATTGTCTTGCTGTTGGTGATAATGTCTACCGGCATCTTCACAGTCACCGTCGTTCATCAGAGCTTTGAATTGTAGGGCTTGGCGGACCCTCAGGCACCTTTGCTTCGGCCTTTGTGTAGATTGTGTCGACGGAGGTGGCAAGACATCACAGCATTTCTATATAGCCAGTATATGCCTCACAGCTCATGCCTCGCGCAGTGCCGATGCTACATACGGACAACCAATAAAGTATCAAGCCTTGCGCCATTGATGCTTGCAGAGGAAGCACCCAAGACAGCTGACAGCCTGTAAAGACCCCTGCGACAACGTGGGCGCACTGATCAACCTCGGTGTTTGCTGACCAGATCCCCGCGCAAGGGTACGGTGCCACGCCGACTCGACCAACAGATCTCGGTGGAACGCCTCCGAGATGGCGGCTCATATGCAATCGATATTTTGAAATGGCATTCGTGTTCATTGACTTATCTTGCCACTGCTGTAAAAATGGCTGAAGAGAGGCTTATATCTGTCGAAGAGATCTCCAAACACAACACTCCCGAGGACTGCTGGATAGTCGTCGACGGCAAGGTCTGGGACATTACTGAATTCGCGCCTGACCATCCTGGCGGAGGCGAGAGTACGTACATCTGCTGGCAATCTTAGCCCTACTTTGAGGTATCTGACAGAATGCACCAGTAATCTGGAAACACGCCGGCAGAGATGCATCGACCTCATACAATTCTATTCATGCGCCGTCTGTCCTCCCTACAAATCTAGACAGTTCCAAGCTGAAAGGCTTGGTCGATCAGAGAACAATCACAGATGAATGGTCGAAGCCACCACCACAGAAGACTACGGAGCTCAAATTACACGAGAAGCCCGGCCTCGAGACTGTGATCAACGCCAACGACTTCGAAGATATCGCCGAAAGGACCGTCAGCAAGAAGACTTGGGCCTTCTATTCATCAGCCGACACCGATTGTCTGACACGAGATCGCAACAAGAACTTTTTTGGGCGTATATGGTTCCGTCCACGTTTACTGCGCGATGTGACGAACGTAAGCACCAACACCCAGATCCTCGGCCACGATGCTGGCTTGCCACTCTTCGTTTCGCCGGCTGCAATGGCACGCTTGGTCCACCCGGAAGGAGAGAAAGACATCGCGCGTGGCTGTGTAGCCAACCGTGTACCCCAAGGCATTTCGACCAATGCCTCGTTCCCGATCGACGAGATAATGGCCTCTCTACCCAAAGGCACTCAACACCCATTCTTCTTCCAGCTATACGTCAACAAGGATCGATCTAAATCCGAAGCCCTGCTGAAACATGTCCGCTCGCTTGGCGTCGACGTCGTATCTGTGACTATCGATGCTCCCACTCCTGGTAAACGAGAAGCAGATGAGCGCGTCAAGGCCGACGAGGGGACCAGCTCGCCCATGAGTGGCGCCAAAGCGTCTAACGACAAGAAAGGTGGCGGACTGGGTCGTTTGATGGGAAGCTACATCGCACCCGACCTCACCTGGAATGAGTTCACCTGGCTGCGCAAGCACTGGGATGGCAAGATCGTCGTCAAAGGCGTCCAGTGCTGGCAAGATGCAAAGATGTGCGCTGATGCAGGGCTAGACGGCGTCCTGCTGTCTAACCATGGTGGCCGCAACCTCGATACGTAAGTGATCGCCTAGCCAACACTACCAAACATTCACGCGCTAATTATATTCCAGCTCCCCACCAGCAATCATGACCCTCCTCGAATGCCAACTCAACTGCCCAACCATCTTCTCGCAACTCGAAGTCTTCGTCGACGGCGGCGTGCGTCGCGGTGCCGACATCCTCAAATGCATGTGCTTGGGAGCGACAGCCGTCGGGATGGGCCGACCATTCTTGTACGCCGTCAACTATGGACAGGAAGGCGTTGAGCACTTCATTGATATCCTGAAGTCGGAGCTGGCCACGGCCATGGCACTTGTGGGGATTACAGATCTCAGTCAATGCCATCCGGGCTTGGTGAGTACGTTGGATGTGGATCACTTGGTGAGCAGAGGGGAGGGACATCCGTATGCTACTGGGAGGAGGATGGGGAGTGGCGGTGCTGGGTTGAGAGCTAGATTGTAGACATACATGAGGTACGAGGTAACATATTATGCTGTTGATTCGCAGATCTTAGTCTATCTTGTCGTCACGCTTTTGTCTTTTCTTGATCCAGATGTTGGCCTAACCACAAGCCAGCATCGCCAGCTTGGCGTCTTGCGGTCAACTTCTTTGGGCATGTCGCCGTCCTCTATGTTACCACCACATCATTCAGCGCACCAGACAGGTCATTCATGGAGGGATGTCCCTGCTCTTATGCGCTTTGTCTCATCATCTCATAGCAGTAGTCAATCATTTCCAGCGCTCGCTCGCCGTCGTCCCTGAATTTACCTTCCTCATTCGAAACTCTCCGCCAACGTGATCAAACTAAACCTCAAATCTCCCCCACCAGCCTCCTCCTCCCTCTTCAAAAAAGCCCTAACGCCCAGATCCAGCGCCTTTTCGCTCAACACATCTTCTCCCTGCTCCAATGTGCCTCTCTCAATCGGGCCTTTCCGCCTGCCATCCATTTCCCACAACTTCCCGCTCTGTTCGCTCTTCACGAAGCAAACATAGTGCAAATCCACATCGTCCTCCGCCGCAGGCGCAGCAGTCTCCCCACCTTGCGCCGCAGCCTGGTGAGCCCGCTCCAACGCCTCCGACTCCTCAATCAGCGTCGCCCGCTCGCGCGGCGCAAGCGGCACGGCGCTCTTGACGAACTGATCCAGCTCTGAGCCCTGCGTTACGAACTCCCTCGCTTTGCCGTTGCTCACCGCGTGCAACAATGCAATAAGCCCACACGCATTTCCGATCGTCTGCTTGTACCACACGGCTT
This sequence comes from Cladosporium sp. VS III D KN 1, assembly GCA_019775635.1. NCBI lineage: Eukaryota > Fungi > Ascomycota > Dothideomycetes > Cladosporiales > Cladosporiaceae > Cladosporium > Cladosporium sp. VS III D KN 1. Next base: position 97,454 of record JACWFN010000015.1, read on the forward strand.
CCTCAGCAGGACCGGAAGCTGTGTACTCTGCTTTCGAGGCATCTTCGGTTGTGCGGAAAGTTTCGTAGGTTTGCGAGACGGGGAAGACGAGCAGTAGAGCGTGGGCGGGGCGTGGGACGAAGGCGAGGAGGTCTGGGTCCGAGATGCTGAAGACGTCGTGGAAGGAGAGGGTGGGGGAGAGGCCGAGCTTGTGGAGGAGGGAGGACATTACTTCGGGGTTGTTTTCTGTGGTAGGGTCAGTCGGTTTGGGTGCTTTGGACTGTTCGGTGCAAGGTGGTGAAAGATTACCGAGAGGGATGAAGTGCTTCTTCTTTGAGGACGCCATTGCGGCGGGGCTGGACTCGTTGGTCGACATGGGTGGTGGTGTTTTGGTTGCTTTGGGTCGAAGTAGTCTTTCAAGTCGTTTGGGAGCTCGATTTCAGTACCTTAGCTACTTAGCTTATGTTAACGGCGCCACACGTGGAAGCGAGCACTGAGGGGAGCTGTTGCCAGAATATGACGTCGTTTTCAAATGGGCGGAGACGAGCCGAGTGGCCGGATCCAACGCGCATGTGAAAGACGTTTCACAAACAATTCTGATTGGTCGCGTCTTCGGTCTTTTGGACTGGAAAAATAGTTTCTGAACGTGAAAATTAAGCCCAGCGATGATCGCATCGCATTCGCGTATACATATGTTATGTGCACAATGAAAAAACATGCGCTCGCGCGCAACATGCGGTCTTTCTATCCCGTTCCCCAAAGCAAATCAAGTGTATCCAGTTCAAGCCCATTGAAAACGCCATCTAATGCAAAACTGATGCTCAGGCGAATTTGCCAAATCTCCAGCTAGCTCGGGTGTGCCCACCTAGCTCCTCTCGGCTTCGACGTTCCTACTCCTCGTAGCCTTTCATCTTTCTGTAAATCTTCTTATGTTGCTCGAGGAACATGAATGTGGCGACAGTGTGAGGTCCGAGTCTGATGAAGCTGGGCACCCAGCCCTTGAAAACCCAGCCCAAGCCCTCCTTGGCGGTGATGCGAGTGACGAGGCTTATGATGCTTTCCTGGGTATGTGCGCTCATCACGCGAGTCTTGATCACGTCCACAGGGCTGCAGACTGTTGTTGCGACGAAACCGGCCATGATGGAGGCAGTGAAATGTGTTGTGAGGTTGTCGCCGAGGTTCGTACGTTGCAAAAGCTGTTGTTTGAAGACGTCGTAGCTTGCAAGCTGTGAGGCGGTCATGAGGACTGCGCGAATGCTATTCGGCCACACGCCGCGGAACAGGCTGCTAACGCCTTCCTCCTTGACCATGCGCGCCAGACCATCCACGGCATGCTTGTAGTTGCGGCGTTGTTCTTTTGGAAGAGAGGCGTCGTTTTGCATGCGCACGTTGAGGATATCGGCTGGGTTGCCTGCAATACCGCCCAAGAATCCAGAAGTAGAAGCCATTGCGATCAAGGCTGGTAATGAGGGTGTTGACTTTGCTGTGGAGAAAGTATCCTTGAGCTCCTCGTAGACTCCGAATCGGGTGGTGCTGTATGTGATTTGACGTAGGAGGGAGGCGGATAGCTGGGTGTCACTGTCAGTGCCTATAACTTTTATTGTTGTGCGATTCTTCTCTTACACCTCTGTATAAGCCAGTGAAGCCATCGCTCTTGACCACATGGCTAACCATCTGCATCATGTTTTTGCGGGAGCCATCGTGTGGTTGTGTCTGTAATCTGACCTTCATGTCGTCAGTGGATTGTCATGTTGGTGCATTGCGATCGTGCGCTTGACATACCTTGACTGAAACATTGTTAGCGATATCCTCACTTCACATACCAATGCTCACACGACTTACTCAGATCAAGTGGGTGAGTGACACAAGCTGCGAAACAGCTTGCGCTTCCGCCGAACCACAATGGGTAGTGTATGGGGCCATACTGAATGTCTTTCGACTTTGCTTCTGCTTTAGACATGCTCGCCGGGGCTTAGAGCATTGCTCTAATGAGGTAGTAAGGCCACGCGACAGGGACCCGAGCGGTGCCGAGGGTAAGAAGGAGTGAGGGCTGGTGGTTGGCGAGTGTTTGTTCGGCTGGCAAAAGATTGCGTGTGGCTTCTCACATGCAAGTTATTACGCACTGCCGATCGCATGGGGCTCTGACTTTCTCCCGAGGCTTCGGCTACGCCAACGTGCGCGCGCCAGTAAACCCCGTGAATCGCCGTGCGGAGGGGCGCGCGAAGGGGTCCCAGCAGGTCATCAGATACCACCGAATAAGTAGAACTCGGCGATTGCTGCCCTGGGGTCCTGCTATTCCTTGGAGCTCTTCATCCTTATCACGAGCCAAGCAGTCCAAGACTCCCTCCACTCCTCTATACCCAACTGACAACCGAACACTTCCACCCATCCCCGACTACGCCCACCCTCACTTACTCGCCCACGTGAAACGATCAACCGCTTTAAACGCCCAACATGGTCGCCGACGCGCTCGTCTACCACCCGGCCGTGGCCCACTACCAGAAGTTCGTCGCAACTACGAGTAAGTGAACATGTGCAAACGCCTCTACCAGCTTGTGGACATGCGCCCATCGTACATCATCCCTAACAACAATCCCTCCTTCCAGTCGGTCGCGATAAGGCCCTCCGCACAGTCCAATACTTCGCACGCTTCCTGGCCTGGTACACCCTGCGCACCAACCGCTCGCAACAAACCGTCGATGTCTTCAACAATGTCAAGAAGAACTTCGGCACCGTGCGCAAAGCTATGCGCCTGACCAAGTTCATCGAGCACTTCAAGGCCGCAGCACTAGCATCCAATGCCAAAACCTCAGACCCTATCGTCAAGTACCTGGCCGTCGGTCGCCAGCTCGGATATGCCTTCTACCTGCTGCTCGACAACCTGACTTACCCAGACGCTGCTGGCATCAAGAAGTTCAGCGCTGCTGCGAGGTTGCAGAAGGAGGCTTACAGGGCGTGGGCTGTGGGTTTGGCGTGCAATGTTGCCGCGGGCGTGTATGCGCTGTACAACTTGCGCATTGCTGCGCAGAAGCAGGAGGGCAGTGCTGATGCGGAGAAGGCTGTGGAGGTGAAGAGGTTGGACAAGTATGCTCTTCGTGGACGCTTATATGGGTTGGATCATTTTGCTAATGTTGAAATCTGCAGGGAGAGAAGCGTTGCCCAGCTGCAGCTCATCTCGGACTTGTGCGATTTGAGCGTTCCTACCAGCGCTCTCGGTCTCGTCAGCCTCGACGACGGCATTGTTGGTCTTGCCGGCACACTCAGCAGTTTGATCGGTCTGTACGGCGCATGGCAGAAGACCGCATAGATGGTCAACGAAACGCTTTCATCCGATGCGGGTTGAGTAATCGGCTCATTGCCAGAGTTGTTCCTTCCAAGATTGGCCACTTCCGAAAAATCGGTCGTGACACTGCCAACAATTCTTCATTTCGCACAGAGACGAGATACGACAATGTCTCGGTCTCGATATCCCTTTATTTACGGAGTTCATGGTTTGCACGAGGAGCTTGAGTGCTCCGTTTCGTAACTTGTTGTATGCATACACATTTTCAAATAATACTTTACTGCCAGCATCTGCGTGCGCGCAACCATGACACTAACGCTTCCTCCATGATTCTACATCTTTGTCGTTTCTGTGCCTCCTACGAAGGACTCTTGCTCAACACCTTCCAATGCCAGTGTCACGCGAGGTCCCTGGTAGGTTTTGCGGCCATCGAAAATCCATTGCAACGCAGACACAATCATGATGATACCAAAAGCCACCACGCAGTAATTCATCGTCGTGCCAGTGACCTCTTTCTGCGGAGGAAACAGGAACAACACCGTGGTAATCAGCGTGTAAATCAGTCCAATGAGATTCGCAGTCCACCCCAGCCATGAAGGAAGTTTGAACGCGCGCTCAGGGAGTTTCCGTCGCATCTGCACGACGCTCAGAGCAACGGGGATCCCGTAGCTCACGCCTAGAGCGACCACCGAAGCAGCCACAATCGCATTGAACGCGATAGACGATCCGAGATAAATGCAACCGAAAATCACCACGATGAAGACGTTGAGGTAGAGAGCGTTCATCGGCACGCCAAGCGTAGGGTGGACTTTCCACCAGAGACGCGAGACAGGCAGACCGCCATCTCGCGCGAAAGCGAAGGTCATTCGAGAAGACGTCGTCATGACTGCGACTCCTGCGAACATGAAGCACATCAGCGGGAACATCAGCAGACAGACGGCGCCGACTTTGGATTTCGTGGCAATGTAGAAGATCTCCAGCAGCGGGCCAGCTGGGCTTGAGACAATGTTCTCCAGATTCGCTGTACCGCCAGAGACGAAGAGGACGACGACCAGGAAGACGAAGCCGGTGGAGATTCCGATCAACTGGCAGTAGATCATGATTTTGGGTCCTTCGATCGCCGCGTTCGGAATCTCTTCGATCATGTGCGCCACGGCATCGAAGCCAGTTAGTCCAAGACCGCCTTGAAGCAGGCCCAGCAACCAAGCAACACCATCTGGCCAGCCGGTGCTGTTCATGAACGTCCCAAAGACATACTCAGCACTAGCATAATCCGGCGCAGCCGTGGCAAGAACCGTGATCGAGATGATAACAAAGCCTCCGATACTCCACGCCAGCGCAACGCTATTGATCTTCGGCAGCAGTGTATGCATGTAAGCATTGACGACGAAATCCACTGCCGTGACAGCGAGGAAGATGAGGAATTGGTGCCATCGCTGGTACTCGTACGTCGGGATTTCCAACGCAATAATGTTGATGATCAGAGTGCTTGCCAACGAAGAGTTAGTCGCTACTAGCGCAACCCACCCAGAAACATTAATCCATCCAGTCACCCAAGAAAGCCCGCGCTTCCAGCTTTTCGGCGCTATCGCTGCGACCCAGTGGTATTGGCCGCCTGCCGTTGGGTAGGCTGAGAGGAATTCGCCCAGACTTGCGGCGAGGGACAGGTTGCAGATTCCTGCTGTTACGAGGCCCCAGATGACGGCGACGGGGCCTCCGGATGGTAGAGCGAGGGATAAAGAGGCTGCGAGCGCGGTCCAGGAGTTGAGAATGGCGAAGGCCAGACCGAGCATACTCCATCGTGAGAATTGGCGGGCGAAGGATTGGGCGTGGCCGAGTTCTGCTAGTTGTAGGTCGTCTTGGGTTTGTTGTGTTTTGAGATCATCCATGGTTGACCAAGCGATCGGGTCTGAAGACACGACCAGGTGATGAGTTTTTGGATATTTGAAGTTGTTGAGATTGATCAATCCCTCTGAGGGGGCTGTCGTCAACGCGAAAGGCCCACAACCAACGGGCAGCCGGCAAGGCTTATATGTGCTTGTTCGTTCAGCTCGCCCGCATTACGAATGCTTATCTTTCGCTCAAGGCCGGGCCAGATACCATACGAAGCAGGTCGTCAATTGTGGGGCGGCGATATCGATGTGTAACCCTACCTCCTTCCCCCGCATCTTGTTGTCACTTTCGAGCATAACAAGCTCACGTGTGCAGCGATAGCACATGGTGGTTCGGCAGGGGTTGCTGCATCTGGGTTAGCATGAGATGCATGGCTAATGTTTAAATAGGGAGGCTGACATTGACACTTGTTGCCTGAACTATGTTCGACTATTGAGAGATGTGATGGCCGAGTCCGAGGCATGTACGTTGCAGGTCACTGCAAGCTGTATACGGTATTGTGGCATCAATCGGTTGATGCATCGACGTCTTCTGAGGTGAATGCATGAGTATAGCTGCCGTGGTAAACACTTCAGCTTGCTAGAATGCAGGTCACAGACACTTGTTCAACATCTGAGACTGAGTGGGCAACGCAAGGGTTTACCGCGCAACATGACACTGTGCAGTAGAGGACCAACAAGTTAACAACTCGCTTTCCCAGCTGTCCTACATCGAGCTCAACTTGCTCAAAGATCGAGTCACAAGTCCTGGCACCACGACTACCGACGTACGATCTCTACCACCTTTACGTTCGAGAGTCTCCGCATCCCGGCAAAGTGCCGAGCAACGATGACACTCTTGAGATCAAGAGGATGGTATGTGATAAATACATTTGCCAGATGTGAGGTTGATGTCATCAAGCAGCGAGCGAAGGAAAGCGAGTATTGTTGGAAAGATTGGGCAATGCTCGCCTATCTCCATCTGCAGTCTCTTGTTGAATTCCTGCATAGGAACTGTAAAAGTAGAGCATCAGCCCTTTGTCGTGACACATTACCGGTCCAGCGGCTACAAATGCCGTTTCCTTCACATCCATCATACTTCCCTCAGATTTTGCCTTGATTCCCTTCTGTTCTCCTCCTCACTCCAACAACTGCTTCAATAAGTCCCTAATGTTGTGGAAGCCGTTGATGGAGCTGCAGGAATTGCATGACCTGTGGTTGCAGCGCCTACAAACGCTGGCGCTACTGTTAGAGCTGCCACACTTACAACAAACCCACATGCTGTAGCGTTCTCTTATACTCTTGGTTTTGGATTTGGTTTGGCGTATCTAAAAGCTTCGGTCGATGTTCAACTTGGTTGGAAGTCTCAAGATCGTTTGTTGAGGTGTGTATGGTTGGGAGTATGTCTGCGGGGCACTTTATGTGCCATGTTATAATGTTTGCGGTGTGAGAAGTGAGACGTGAAACCTGTGAAGGTGATACTGGAGTGGAGTTGAAGGTGTTGTAGGTGTTGTAGGTTAGTGAAGTTTTCGCTATGACGAGGTTGTCTCGAAAAGCCAACCTTTCCTTTCATCCAACAAAGCGGATTCGAGGGAGCTCAAGTCTTTGTTGATCTTGCATTGTGCACAATACTGAAGTGATTCCAATAACAAAGAATTCACAAGCAAGACAATGAGAGATCTGGCCTCCGAGGACTGCGTGTGCTAAGAATACGATAATCGTGCTTCTTGGTCGCTAGGGTTAATAAGTGATGAGAAAGGGTCTCAGCACGAACTGTATGGGCGAGTGGCTCGTGTAGAATCATGACATCAATGGTTGAGTCTCGTGTCAAGTCAAAGCGTAGGCAACGATACATTAGCAAGACGTGTGCCTCTTGTCCCAGATCGTTGGCTCCATCTTCTGCTTATGAGAACTTATGCACGCTGGCCACTCATACTGCGCTCTCAATCATTACGGTAACCCGTGAACGTCACCCTCGACAGTGCATCATTGTCAAACACCAGCTGGCAGCCACTATGGGCGCGTGAAAGCTTACATCGTAGCCTCCAGTCATTGCAGGATCTCTCAACCCAATTGACTCGGTCGCAAGCCCTTACTATGAAGGACACTCGCGTAGGCGACTTGCGAGCTGTTACTTTCGACTTGCGCACGAGTACTGCTGCGATGGCTTGAGGACTCTGAAGATGATGCTAATGAGCTTCGTCGTCGTGAAGAAGCCGCAAAAGATGTATTGCGCATGCCATCTGTGTGACTCGCGCTAGCCTGCAGGTCTTCGAAGATCGGCGGCACATGGTCGCTGTCGCGCAGTCTGTCGAGTCCTCCCATATCTGGGCTACTTGCGCTTCCTGTACGTGAGGTTGAGCCCGACGGGCGAGGCGTCGAGCTCGTACTTCTGGGACGGGCGTCGATGGCTCTAGGTTCGGATCGTATCCCACTGGGTCTTCGGCTGTGATGCTTCCCGTGTCTGGTCTGCGAGGTGGTCGAGTGCGGTTTCTTTGTTTTGCTTGCAGGCGATGTCGCTTCCGAACGGCCTCCAATGAAGGAGTCCATTAATTTGGTAAATGTTGTCTTTGAGTCCTCATCGTCCAGGAACTGTCTTCTAGGGGGATTGGATTTTCTTGGGCTTTCGTCTCCATCAATCAATTTCTGCGCATCACACACAACCATGGTAGATTTTACCAACGTCAAAGGTTCTGCTCTTCCCTGGACACTACGCTGTGTTCGAAGGCCCGGAACGACAGCAATGACGGGAATGGGATCTTTGTCAGCCTTGCCAGGTGAAATCCACGTGCTAATGTCTTTCAGCTGCCATTGTCGCAGACTTGAGGGATCTTCTTCCAAATCGGGCCACGAGACCTGGTAAGATCGCCGTGAACAGATGATAGATGTGTGCAAATCGATCGCTAGATCAACGAACCTAGGCTTGAACTTTTGTGTACCAATGGGTCTCGAACCCGTCCAGTAACCAACTTCTTCAGCGAGATACCGAAGCAATTCCCTTGTTGCTTGGTCTCGCCTGTCTTTGAATCCGGCTGTCTGCGTCATGGCTTTCACCGTTTCGGATCTCCACAGATTTGACTTCGAGAACGGATTCACTGCTGGCCGATCAGTCCAAGAGTCCCAGGCTTACAGAAGTTCAATCAAGCTGAAGTCCTTACCGGAGTCTTCTTCCTTCTTCGTCATTATGTCGAATACTTCACTCATCAAAGACTTCTCGCGGTCCATGTCCCGAGCACCAATGGGCCACCGTCGATCAAAAATATGTTCGCTCAAGAAACGCCAGATCGAACGCGTGACAATCAAGCGCTCACAATTACTTCGCCTACCCAACCAGTGGATAGGGTTTTTAGGACGAGTAACCGAGCCGTTTGAACTCGACTGCGCATGACGAAACATTTGTTCGGGGAGAGCCAAGGAGCTCAAAGCATCACTTCTCTGCTGCGAAAGCTTCTCCCAATGCTTGCTAAAGTTTCTTGGCTCAGAGTCGAGAAGGACGTCCTCGATCCAAGAGGCAGTGGACGAACGCAGATTCTCGAAATCTTGCTGCAAGCTTGTATCCGTCACCTGGCCATCCTCGCGAAAGAATTCAAAGAGCTTGGTCGTATTCTCGTCCAAACTTTGCTGCAGCTGAGCATTCTCCCCCTGAAGCATTTCTAGCTCAGATGCTTCGTTGCCAGGATCTTTTTCTGGCTCGGAGCTATCAAAGTCGAACATTGCGCTCTCATGTCTAGACATGTCAGATCTTATTCCTGTGTACCAAGAGTGCGCAGATCAGGTTGTGTGTGTGTGCTGATCAGATAAATTGCGTCGAGAAAGAGGAATGCACTCGAAGCGAATACAAGTATTTGCTGGGCATCTAACTCTGCACAAGGCGGACTGTTGTGCAAAATGAGCAGGCTTCTAGTAGCTGATCCGAGTCAGTTGAAGTGTCATCAGATGAGCTGATTGTGTGTCGAGGGTCTTCACGTGGCATCAATCTGGTGGCCTAAGCTTGACCATTAGCGAGCTGACATACCTAGGTAGCTCATGCTGCAGCGGCACAGATGCTAGGGCTAGGGTCGGGTGATGTAGCTGCCACAAGTAAGCGGCATCGCGTCGGTTAGTTCGCAACTTATCTACTGGTCAAGTGTGCTGACTTGCATGCAAGACAAGTGCGGTTGAAGGCAACTTCACTTGCCATGTCAGACTGAAGCGAGGCTGAGCTGCAAGGCTGCATATGAGGGCCCGCCTTTGACCGGTCAAGAGAGACCGCAGAAGCTAATCGTATATCTGGGCGGCCCACCTGAACGACCTTGCTCTCCCAAAGCTCTTCTTCTCACGTCAATCGCTTGAGAACACCTCAATATCCGGGCCAAGCATATTGTGATTCGTTTTTGCAGAATGGCGCCGCCCTTGAAGCTGATCGTCGCAGTGGATTTCGGTCAGGATCAAGTCAAGCTGCTGTTGACCAGTATCTGATGTTTTGTGACAGGCACTACGTATTCCTCTATGGCGTTTGCTCTGAACAATGTGAAGGAAGTATGGCCTGTTTGACAGATCGTTCCCTCTCTCGCCCTTGACGTGTACCCTGTCACTGACAATAACCTCACCCAGGGCATTGCACAAAACATGGAATTTGTTGAGCACTGGGGCGAAAGAGCGAAGACAGGAGTCAACGTCCGGACGTAAGACATTCACCTGGTCCCGGACACTATCATTCAAATGATTAGATTGATTGAGTACGCAGCATTCTCGAATATGATCAACCACTAGCCCGTGGCCAGCCTCCTTCGCGGTGGGGTTCCGAGATCGAAATGGACGACTACCCCCAAGGCACTACATATGAATGGTTTAAGTTGGCTCTGCAGCGAGAAGCTCATGACAAGGGTCTAGAAAAGAAGTACCCGGCCAAAGTGGCAGAGCTGAGTGATTCGGACTGCGAAAAACTGATCACCGACTATCTCACTGCGATGAAGAAGAATTTGGACCAAAGGATGCGCGACCGAGGCGTACATCGTGTGCCGCGCGAATACACTATCACCGTGCCCGCAATCTGGAATGACAAAGCCAAACATTTGACCAGGCTCTACGCGACCAAGGCTGGCATGGGTCCCATGATCCAGATCATCAAAGAGCCCGAAGCAGCTGGCTTGTGGGCATTCTCCACCATGAAAGACCTGGGTATCAAAGTGGGCGAGACTTTTGTTCTCTGCGATGCGGGTGGAGGGTGAGTCTGTCTCGTTCCGAGTAGCCATACTGCCAGAGTCAAGGTTGATGATCAATAGCACGGTCGACCTGATATCGTACACAGTCAGATCGCTGACACCCGTGGCAACACTGGATGAGGCCGCCCAGGGCACTGGCGAACTATGTGGCAGCATCTACCTCAATCGCAAGTTTCGCCGTTACCTGGATCGGAAGTTCAGAGGCTGCTCTTTCTTCACTGACGCTCTCAGAAGTCATATGATGGAGGCCTTTGAGGATGACATCAAAAAGCGATTCATGGGAGACACAAGTAGCGATTTCGTCATCAGGGGTGTCATCAACATCCATGCTCCTCATGTCGGTATCAGCAATGGCAGATTCTCGATACCAGGGCAGGACATCAAGTCCATATTCGCCGAAGTCATATCAAGCGTCATAGCTTTGGTGACAAAACAGGTCCACGCGACCAACAAATCTGTGAAGAAGATACTGTTGGCAGGCGGCTTCGGCAAGAACCTGTACCTGAAGGAAGAACTGCAGAAGGCAATGGACAGAGATAACCAGAAGCTCAAAGTGGAGCAGATTTCACACAGGTGCGTCTCTTGTGCAGCTGTCCCCTGCCATGGAGCCAGGGCACTTAGACTGACTTGTGGTCGCAGTGATACAGCAGTGGTCAGGGGAGCATTGCTCACTGGGTTTGCCCGGGTTGACAGAAACCGTGTCCATGCCAGGGCTGCTGGGCGAATCGCGACCAAAAGTTATGGGGTCCTCAAATACGACAAATTCGACGCAAGAAAGGGCCACGATAAAACGAGAATGTCATTCATCTCAACCCCTCCGTATACACTACGCCGCTGATTCTGGTCGCAGGTCCGAGGCGTGGGCTTTAGCCGAGAACAAAGTCGAGGTGGTCGATTGGTTCATCAGACAAGTCAGTCCAGCCACCGCGTAAAGGCTTCGAATTATGGACTGAAAGTAGTCTTTGTAGGGCGAAACCATCGAGGAGTTCAAAAAGAAAAGGGTGCCGCTCACCTGCAAGGAGAATGACGATGGCTCCTTCAAGCCTTTGCCGATCGAAGTGTATTCTCATCAGGCTCGCTCTAACGAGAACCCACCGGTGCACAAGACAGAAGGTATGTCTTCGCTTTCCTGCGTCTCTTTCGATTGCCTCGCATCATGCACTGACAACGTAACAGAAGTAACTAGCCTTATCAACTTGACAGCAAGGCTCGACATCATTCCCAAACCAAGGCTGTATAAAAGGGTGGACGAATACGGTGACAATCGTTCTTGGGCTGATTTCGACGTCGAAACGACGTTGAATGCGGCCGGCATCTTGAATTTCAACCTGTTACATGCCGGAGTGTCTGCCAGAGAAGAGAGTGTTGAAGTGGAATTCGTCTAGGCTACGGTTTGCGAAAGGACGAACCCAAATTGTTCCATTCTTTCCTTCTCCCTTGGTATACTTGCGCGACGACATCGCTTCTTGTGGCTCTTGTCAGTAATGATTGTATCGGTATGTTGGGGCTTGTTGATCACAAGGCACTCACCTAAGGTGACACGCTCTCCAAGTTGACAGTCAACGTGATCATTTGCTAGACTGGCCGAGTTTCAACAACTTGGGGCCTTTTCGGCTTCGCTGTCGGTTTCGGTTCATATGGAGGGTAAGGCAAAGTTCCGGAGGGACCGGAAGTCGTATCTGTATCATAGTCCTCATGCGGACCCGGTCCTCTGGGTCGTCTTGTGCATTTAAGCAGCCAGACAAATAATAACAACGCAGCCGCAGTCAATACAATTACAACTACGGCGATGGCTTCGCTGTTGGAGACCATTGTCCTTTCAACTGTTGCAACGACGAGTGCCGGATTCGCTGGTGTACCTTTAGCATGGGACTTGCACAGAAGTCAACCTTGCAAGACCTACGAAATCGTCTCTTGTGGATATATCGGAATGGACTGTGCGGACGAGTTGTCGTAAAAAGTATGGATGTCGTTATGTCTAGTGAATACCGGAGTCCAGATGATTTGTTCAATGATGGAGAAAGCACAAACGGTGTTGATCTTGACAGACGAAGGGTCATCTGCGTCTATTTAGATGCCAACAATACTCAACGAACCACATCTTCATGCAAAGTGATCACCATGGCAGCGGAGACATGGTAGGGTTTCTCGATACTGTATGCATGCGCTTCAGCTCCAAGCGACGCCGCAAAATTAAGCGAACTGGATGGCAGCCAGATGAGGCAGACGCGCGCACGTACGAGGTATCATTCCACTTCAATTCGGTCAATCTATTTATCTGATGGGTCTTGACAGAGTGAAAAGGCGGCTCACTCCATGATAACAATGTACTTGCAGGATCCATGGGACGCTGTTTGATAGTGTCGTGTTCTTTGCTCGTAAACAGCGACCCTTGGACAAGCGGAATGATGCTATCGCATGCGCTCAAGCGGAGCATCGGCAGGTGAGCGAGTCTACACTGCAGATGTTGAGAGATCGGTTACTCCGAGTGATGCATGAGTTGGCTGAAGGCGTTTGGGCGCGACGCGGCAAGTCTGGTACGGTTCTTTCCTGCGCGTGTCCGATCGCTGCTACAAACGGTAGCCGCCCAGCTTCACGTGCATCTTCCACGTTGGCACAGAACTGTTGGTCCGATAGGGCACATACACACTGCAGCTTACCCTTGTCACGTCTTCAAGTCAACGATACGCCGCTAGGATGGATGCTGACGCCACGATCCCGAGTATCCAGCTTGAGCGGTAGCTCGAGCGGCTACATGCAAACGCGGCTTTACTCGAGGGTCACCACTTTGGTTTCTGTGTAAGCGCAACGCTCGATTAAACACCTTGTAGAGGTGTTGTACCCGAGCATTGGATCCGCTATGCCGCACATCAACTCTGAGTTGAGCGAATGGCGCCCGAACCGGCGACAGTGGGCGACTATCTAGGAAATTGGACAGTCGCAAATACCTAGCCTGTGCAAAAGACTTGCATCAAGGCGCAGAAAGGGAATTGGGTGCTGATTGACATAATCAATAAAACGACGAGGTGTGGTTTGAGTTTGAGTCAGTGCTGTATTAGGTCAAGCGGAGAACATGCTGAAGAGCGTCACAGATTCCTCGGCATAGCACTCCTCCTTGTTGGCTTCTCAGAGAAATGCTGACATGTCCAACATCGCTTCGGGCGGGTATATCACGTCGTGTCAGCAGTCCGCTCAGCGTCGTGGGCGTTTAATCGAAGCCTTTCGAACGACAGTCCTTGCACAAGGCATCAGATATGGAAGTATTGAAATCACCAAACGATGAAGACGAGCGATCGGCTTTCATCAAGCTCGATCCCGAGGGCTTCTTCATTAGGCATCCTCCGAAACCTCATCTGCTTAACACATACATCACACCAGATGATCAGCTTTTCCAAACCATACACATGGGTGCGGCTGTGGTGGATAAAAACAATTGGCTGCTAGTAGTGGACGGCCTTGTTCGAAAGCGTTTTGCTTTGACTTTTAACATGTTGCGAACTCTGCCAAGTCGCACCGTAACATCGTTCCACGAATGTTATGGCAGTCCGGTAAAACCGGCAACGACTGCGCTTTGGCGGGTTGGCAATGTTCAATGGACTGGAGTGCCGCTCAACGTGCTTCTCGAAATCGCAGCACCACTGCCTGATGCTTCATTCGTATGGTCAGATGGACTGGACCGCGGAGAATTCTTTGGTGTCAAGGCGGACAGATACCAGAAAGACCTACCTATTTCCAAGGCGATGCAAGACGAGGTCCTGGTTGCGTACGAAATAAATGGCGAGCCACTTTCCAAAGAACGAGGCGGTCCTGTCCGGCTTGTGGTCCCTGGATGGTTTGGTACGAATTCAACCAAATGGCTTTCGAAGATAAGTTTACAATCTCGTCGAGCTACTGGACCGTACACAACCAAATTCTACAACGAGCCAGATCCTGAAAGTCCGGAGGGTGCTCTGCGACCAGTATGGGCGGTTGAGCCAAATTCGATGATAGTTAAGCCACAGCCTTGCGAGAAGATCGAGGGACCATATATTCAATTTCAAGGATGGGCATGGCATTGTGATCCAATCAGGAATGTCCAAATAAGTGTCGATGCAGCGCAATCGTGGCAGCCCGCTCCTGTGGAAGACCGCATCGACTTTAGCTGGCAACGGTTCAGCTGTGTACTACGGCTTAATCCTGGCTTTCATGAGGTCGTAACCATGGCTTCGTCTAGGGACGGGATATCGCAGCCGCTCGAAGGAAGACGCAACCATTGCCACAGGGTCTCGTTCGAGGTAGTTGATTCAACTGAGAAATGCCTGTGATTCTCGTCAAGGAGATTGCTTTTGGAGCAGGATCAACAATACGCCAGCATTGAGTGCTTCATGAACCATCATTTCAGTGACAATTCCGCCTCTTGTGAAGTAGAGGCAAAATATAAGGTGGTAAAGTAGGAGAGAGATGCAGCATATATAGGTAGCGGCGGGAAAGTTCCGCTGCCCTCCAAATCTCATCCCAACTCCTCTCCGCAAACGCCAAGAATCGGGTCTGCAGTCACAAATTATCGATCGTGCGAGGACAACGGCGCAATAGGACGTCCCACCGCCGCCGCCAATATCCGCCACGACCACCAGCACGCGAATCAGGCCAATTCGCGACTGCAGATTTTATTGCTGCCAATTTTCCGCACGCGCGCCGCCTCAGCCCACACATCACCATGGCCGGACTCCCCACCCTGTCCCTCGTCGAGGGCGCATTCGAGGAGCTCGCGCTCGAGCTCGCTGTCTATCTCGATGGCATGAAGGGCGAGAGCTCGACTCTTGCCGCCGACATCACCCCTCTGCTCGCGGATCCCGAGAAGGAGGGCAAGCCCCAGGAGACCGACAAGGACGCCGTGCTTAAGAAGCTGGTGACCAGCAGCGCTATCCTCAACACTGCCGCGGAGAAGGAACTCCAGGCCGCATACAACCTCCTCATCCACCTCGTGTCGCAATCAGAAGACCCTGAGACCTACCTTCCGCCTATCTGCAAGTACCTCACCCAGCCCATCACTTCTTCGCCCGCGAACGGCACCGGAATTGCTCTTGGAATCTTGGGAACCATTTTCAACACCATCCAGCCCGACGATGAGACCCGCTACTACGTTCTTCTGGCCATCGTGGACCTGATCAAGAAGTCTGGCAACTACGATACCCTTGCACCTCAGCTCAAGAGCTTGGATTCATGGATGGAGCAGTGGGAGCTGAGCGCTGCCGAGCAGAGGAAGCTTTACCTCGCAATCTCTGAGACCGCTGCTGCATGCAAGAACGCTGAGTCGAGCTACACATACCTTCTCAAGGCCCTTAGGACAATCCAGGAGGATGTGTCTTCCAAGGAAGCACAGGAGCTCTCTATCAAGGCGCTCAAGGCCGCTCTCCAGAACAACAAGCAGTTCGATTTCCAGGACCTTACCTCTCTTGACAGCGTTCAGGCTCTCCGCAAGAGCGACCAGACATGGTCTGAGATCCTCGAGGTCTTCAGCGCGGAGAACTTCGACGACTTCTCAGACTTCAAGGAGAACAACAGCTCTTTCATCGCCGACAACAACCTCAACGAGGACGCTCTTGATCGCAAGATGCGCCTTCTCACCCTTGCCTCGCTCTCCGCTCAGGCATCACAGACTCGCACTCTTCCTTACGGACACATCGCAAAGGCTCTTGACGTGCCTTCTGCCGACGTTGAGATGTGGGTCATCGACTGCATCCGCTCTGGCCTTGTGGAGGGCAAGCTCAGCCAGCAGAAGCAGGAGTTCCTTATTCACCGCAGCACCTACCGTGTATTCGGTGACAACCAGTGGCGCGAGGTTGCCAGCAGACTGGAGAACTGGAGAAGCAGCTTGACCAACGTTCTGTCGGTCATCCGTGCGCAGAAGGAGGAGTTCATCCGCGAGAAGGAGGCTGAGCTTAGCGCACCTCAAAATGGTCAGGGCTACAGGCCTAACATGCGTCAGAGGAATGCTCCCATCGAGGTGGAGTAAACATGTCGTTTATGGGTAATGGAGTCATGGGACAGCGGGTAGATGCATTGCGAATTCACTATGGTTTGGCCGATGAGAGCTTGACCGAGACGGCCGGTAAGTTTAGGATCTCATCGAGCCCGGCACGTTAAGACACATTGATGATTCAATGAAAAAGACATCATATTCAGCTTTGTATTATTTGTTACCACACGCTTGTTTGTCATTCATGCGAGGTCCGGGAGACTTTGCAAACCACGGTTCGTGTAGGGCATATGTGATACAGGATCGCAAGATTGCAAATGACAATGATCATGTTATTTGGCCTCGTTAGACAACATCGACAGATAACTGACAAAGAAGAGCATGCGCATGCAACTCCGGACACAGAGTGGCAACTTGTGTAACTGACTCGTATAACGGACCGGCAGGCGCGATTCACTAAAGGGTTTACTTACTCTCGAGGAACGGACTACACATTAGTCGCAAGTCAATTCTCATTATCCATCAACTCTTCTCGCTCCTCGGACGCCGAACAAACGCCCACCACGCCTTGAATATATCCAACCGACTCAGCAGCAAGAATGCCTCAACGCCAACAAATCCCAGCACAAAGAGCGTGGCCACTGCCAACCCCTCCGGCAGCAGAATGGGCCCAGTGTACTGCAAGCACTTCTCCTTGTCTTGCGAACTGATCAAGCAGATGATCCAGGGGATCAGCGTGTCCGTCTCCGCGAACGCTTTCTTCGTGAGCTGGTCGTCCATGACGATGAAGACTACGCAAACCAGCGCGGTCGTGGCGATGGCTACCGTCACAATGGCGAGAGAGCGCCACTGCAGCGATAGCGCTTGGTACACTCGTCGCGCAGTCGCTCGCGCGGTCCTCGATCGTGACGATCCGGTCAGCGAGTCTGTCTGCGACGGGTCTTGACGCACGTGCAGAATGTTGGTCAGGTACACTTTGATGCAGTATCCGAATGTTGCGAACTGCAGCAAGCACGCCAGTGCGCCAAATGCTAGCAGCCAGCCCCAGTACGTTGCGATAGAACCCACGTTGACGTGGCAGTAGCCTCCGAATCGGAACGAAACACCTGTATGGGCCAGCGTCGCGGTCGTGAAGACGATTGTGACCACGAGCGCTGCCACGTTGGCTGCGATATAGCTGATCTTGCCCGGCATCCAGTCCCAGCAGATCTGGAGATGCATGAATAGCGCGCGGATGAGAACCCAGGTGACCAAGAAGAGACCTCCAAAAGCCGCGAAGGCTCCGGAGAATGCGCACGTCAGGCTGGAGCCCTGGTCATTTGGCGTCACTGCGTCGAAGCATTGCTCCGGTTGGCGTGCGAGAGGAATCACGAATCCTAGTTCGAAGAGGATGAGGCCGACGAGGAGCATGATGTTGAGGTAGGCTCGTCGTGTCGCTTCGACTGGTAACAGGAAGTATGAGAGCATGAGGAAGCTGCTAAGGATCAGACCGGTTACATGCACCCATGCCGCGCCGTCGACGTGTCGTTTGAAGTTGTTGCTGTATACCCAATCGAACACGGGGCACGGGATGCAGCATGATGAGGCATTGGCATTGGGGCTCAAGGGGTTGGGAGCACAATTGCGGCCATCGTAAACTGTTCGTTCACAAAGGTGTCAATACGGTTTCCTCTCTGCTTCATTACCCAAGAGACAGATCCGACTTACAGCCGCCTTTGTAAGGATACCGCGATTCGCCAATGAAGGGCGCCGGACAGCCGCTGGAATCGACGTTGTTCAAGTTACCCAAGAGGGTCAACAGGTCGCTGTTGGTGGCCATGTTGCCGTGGCAAGAGCAGATATCGACTTGCGCTGTCGAAGAAGCAATGGCTACATGTCGCAAGTCAAAGACCAGATCGATGGTGCCGTTATCGCCATATACGCCGCATGCAGCCGCTTGCCGACAATGGATTGCACATGGCGTCGGTTGTCAATAAAGAACTCGCACACATTCCGCTTCGCTGCGCATTCCGATCGATCGGCTGGGCAACGAAGACACTGAACTTCGAGAAGTCAATCCACACATTTCGTTGACACCGTTGCGTGATAACGTGGGCGGTAAATATCACGGACGAGGTCGAATACGCTACTCACAAAGGACGATAATAGGGAACGGTCGTCATGCTCAAGGTAGTGTTTCAATATTCATCTCAGTGTACTCATACATAATCATCATCCCAACGCCCGTGTGGAACGCCTGGTCATAAACAATCGTATCCATTACTTGGACTCAGTTCCCCTAGTGAACCTGGAGGTGAATTGGTTAGTGACTGTTCGGGCTCTTCATGTTGTACTCTGTCTTCACGTACTTGTTCCACATATCGCCGAGGACTCCAGCTCCTCTGGGCACTGTCTGCTCTTCCCAGCTGGCTCTGCGAGCAGCGGCGTTGTCGTTGGTAGGGCTGCGCTTCATATCGGTGATTTTGGCGAAACGGGTAGCATCAGACTGGTCCTTCATGTTAGAAGGAAAACATTTCGGAAAGAGTTTAATCATGAAGGCTTACGGGGCGGCGGTTGCCGTTGTCTTGA
Source organism: Cladosporium sp. VS III D KN 1 (assembly GCA_019775635.1). Classification (NCBI taxonomy): domain Eukaryota; kingdom Fungi; phylum Ascomycota; class Dothideomycetes; order Cladosporiales; family Cladosporiaceae; genus Cladosporium; species Cladosporium sp. VS III D KN 1. Next base: position 116,318 of record JACWFN010000015.1, read on the forward strand.
GAGGCTCTCTTCTGGGCGTCCATATTGTAGTTGGTGTTTGGGTTAAAGAGAAGTTGTGTTGAGGTGTTATGAATTGGTGTGTGTGCGGTATGGTGCGGACGGAGTATTGTGTATGGTTATTCGGATGTAGTAGTAAGAGAACAAAGAAGTGCTGCTCGCGTGGTCACAACCATTTATAAACCATCTCCATCGTCCACCAACCTTACTCCCAACCCAAATCACCTACGTCGTCCCCCCTCCCCTTCCATCATAGATCCACCCACAGACCTCCAACCCACCTGTGCACGCCCAAGGATCACGCAAGCCCGTAAAACGACTATGCAGACCAAGGGACAGATGCAAGGGAAATCGAGAATGCGCCAATGAGCGCACCGGAGCCAGCTGCGCAAAGCGTAAAGTCTAAGACTGCGAGATCTTGCCTTTCGACGATCCCGGGCCTGGATCGAAAGCTTGACGAATCCCATGGCCGACGACTGATTGGCTCGCGCTGCGCTAAACCCAAATCTCGAATGACAGGCGTTTCCCCGTGCAGATGTGAGATCAACGATGATGGGGCTGCGAGATCTTGAATGGGGATCGATGGCGCAATGTGGTCAGCAGGTGCAAGCGACAACGAGGGATTTGGATTAGCTTGAACAGACTCTCAATGCTAGAATTTGGAGAGAGAAATTGATCATGCCTCGAGCATGCTTGCCAATGGTAGCGTAAATCAGACTGAGACCTGAGGTGATCGACCAGAGGATATCAACGACGTCAGCGACGTCAATGCGTCCAGCCGCTTTCGAACCTCATCGTGTTTCGTAAAGGTGGGCCATGATAATGTCCAATAATGGCTTACCCTGTGATATTGCGACCTACAATACAGCCGTTTCCGACTTGTTGCTGACGCATGGCATCTCAGTGGAAACTGCATTGATGTATACTTGAAGGCTGAAAGTAGAAATTTACCCACAGCTGAGAGGTGTCTGAGCATTACATATCCACGATCACTCCGAAGTCTGCGCACAGCGTCTCGGCGGCAACCATCTTCCGAAAAGGATGAGAGCGAAAGGTAGGACTCCAATTAGTGCTCAAGGATTGTTGGGGTGTCCTCTTCCATCTCCATGGGACATAATTTACCGTAGTCCGAGTCCAATACCTACATCCGTCGATACTGGCATATCACCGTGTCGATGCATGCCCAGGCTTTTAATGTAGTACTTAATTTTTGGATTTCGAGTCGATCGACAGCCAGAACTAAGCAAAAAGCACAGTGGTCAATATTGTGAGAAGGAACCGAAGAAGCAGCAATAGAAAATAAAATATCATAAGTTCGTTCGTCAATCAAAACCACGCGCGTAATGGGAGAGCCCATCCGACCCTTTTCCAAACCTATATCATAGCAAATTCGTCGGAACGATTTTCGTCCAAATCCACGCCGCTCTTGTATCCATTAAATCCCTTCCACCGTCTATTTCACGATCTTGCAGATCAAGTCCTGGCTGTCGACGGAGTCGCCCTCCTTGACGCCGAGCGAGCCGACCTTGCCTGAGTGGGGAGCGGAGATGACCATTTCCTGTGACATGTTTTATTAGTATCTTTCTTAAAACGTGGTATGGTCGTATTGGATGAGCGAAACTTACCATCTTCATGGCGGAGAGAACAGCAATGGGGTCACCCTTCTGCACATCGCTGCCATCCTTGGCGCGAACCTCAACAACGACACCAGACATGGGAGCGCCGACCTGGGAGCTGTCGCTGGAGTCGGCCTTGGGACGGCTCTTGTTCTCGACAGCGGCGTGGTTGTCGTCGACGGTGACCTGGCGGACTTCGCCGTTCATCTCGTAGAAGACTTCACGCTGGCCGGTCTGATCACTAAGCGGACCGATGGCGAGAAGCTTAAGGATGAGAACTTTGCCCTTCTCCAGCTCGACTTGGAACTCCTCGCCGATCTCGGGCTTGTTGAGGAAGTACTTAGTCGGTAGCACAGACAGGTCACCGTACTTGTCGGTGAACTTCTTGTAGTCATCGTAGACTTTGGGGTACATGGCGTACGATGCCACGTCGCACTCGGTGCAGCCACCGAACTTCTCCTTGAGCTCCTTGCGGATGCCGTCGAAGTTGAACGGCTCGAGGTAGAGACCGGGACGCTTGTCCATCTTGCGGCGGTCACGAAGGGCCTGCGAACGGAGAGGCTCGGGGAAGCCGCCGTAGGGCTGGCCCATAAGACCCTCAAAGAATTCGAGAACCGATGAGGGGAAGTCGAGCTCGCCTGCCTTGCGAAGAAGCTCTTCGGGAGTGAGGTTGTTGGAGACCATGAATTGGGCCAAATCACCAACGACCTTGGAAGTGGGCGTGACTTTTACAATGTCTCCGAGAAGGTCATTTGCCTGCTCGTATGCCTTCTTGGTCTGCGCCCACTGTGCACCAAGACCCTGTTGCGAGGCCTGGAAGATAAGGTTGGTGAGTTGACCACCAGGAATCTCGTGCTCGTAGACTTCGGGGTCGGGTCCGGTAAGGCCAGCTTCGAATGGTGAGTAAACCAGACGAACCTGGGCCCAGTAGCTGTCGATTGCACGAAGGTGATGAGAATCGAGGCCAGACTCGAAGTCGCTTCCTTCCAGAGATGCAGTTATAGCACCAATGGAAGGCTGCGAAGTCATGCCAGACATGCTGTCAGTGGCAGCATCGACCGCGTCGGCGCCAGCCTGGGCACAGGCAACCATCGAGGCAACACCGGTACCAGCCGAATCGTGAGTGTGGACGTGAATGGGAAGTTCAGGGTACTTTTTCCTGAGAGCACCAACCAAAAGCGTGGCAGCACGTGGCTTAAGGACACCCGCCACTAAGATATGTGTTAGTATGAGAACACGAAAGGGAATTAATACCGAATTGATCTCAATCCGCTCAGATGATAGGGGGGAGTGGGGTTGACTTGCTGTCCTTGATTCCTAAGCAGAGAGTCAGTTTTGATCAATGTTGTTCGTAGGGCAGGAAACTTACCTAAAATATGCGCTCCCATACCCACAATCTTGTCGGCGAGGGAAAGGTAATATTCCAGATTGTATTTCTTGCTTGGGTTAAGCATATCGCCACTGTTCATTGTAAGTCAGCGGATGTGTCAAGACATTAAGGTGATGATAGACGAACGAGTAACACTGTCGTAGATGTTAGTAAATGGTCCAAAATAGCAAGAGGATTGGGGGAAAACATACCAGAGTTCCTTCAGCGATAGCACCGGCCTTAAGGACGGCCTTGATACCGACCTCCAGCTGATCAACATCGTTCAGCGCGTCGAAGACACGGAAGATGTCCATGCCGTTCTTCTTTGCCTGCTCACAGAAGTGGTAGATAGCGTTGTCGGGCAGAGAAGAGTAAGCAACACCATTGGCACCACGGAGCAGACACTGGAAGGGAATGTTGGGCACAAGCTTCCTCATTTTGCGCAGACGGTCCCAGGGGTCCTCATACAAGAAACGCATGGCGACGTCGAAGGTAGCACCGCCCCAGCACTCGAGGGCCCAGGCGTTGCTGAGAGCGTAGCTGGTCTCCTTGGCGATGTTGCAGAAGTCGACGGTGCGGACTCTGGTGGCGAGGAGAGACTGGTGGGCGTCGCGCCAAGTGGTATCCATGATCAAGCATCCCTTGTTCGCTCTTACGGCCTTGACGAAGGCCTCTGGTCCTTGCTCGACGATGATGTTTCTCCAGCCCTTGGTGCATGGGACGGAAGTGTCGATGACAGAGCCGCTGGGGTCCTTGAGCTCGGGCATGATAACATCGCCCTTGAATTTGGACTCGCCAATTTGGCCCTTGATCTGGCTGCCGTTGACGGCAAGATCTCCAAGGTAGGTGAGGAGCTTCTGTGCGCGGTTCTGACTGCCGATAAGCTTGAAGAGTTCGGGAGTGTCGTCGATGAAAGTGGTCCAGCACTTGGAGTCGATGAAGGTAGGGTGGGTCAAGAGGGAAGCGAGGAAAGGAATGTTGGTCTTGACGCCGCGGATACGGAACTCGACAAGAGCACGCAGCATCTTTCTGCGAGCGATCTCGTAGGTCGAACCCAAACATGTGCACTTGACAAGCATGCTGTCGTAGTGGGGAGTGATCACAGCACCGGCGAAACCGTTGCCACCATCGAGACGCACACCGTTACCACCAGCAGAGCGGTAGACTTCGATCTTGCCAGTGTCGGGCTTGAAGGCTTGTGAGGGGTCCTCGGTGGTGATACGGCACTGGATGGCGAAACCGCGAGTAGTGATGCGGTCTTGTGTGAGACCGAGCTGCTCGAGCGAAGCACCAGCAGCGATCTGGATCTGAGCAGCGACAATATCAATGCCGGTGATCTCCTCAGTGATAGTGTGCTCGACCTGGATACGAGGGTTGATCTCGATGAAGTAGTAGCGGTTCTCCTGGTCAACCAAGAACTCAGCGGTACCTGCGTTGCGGTAGTTGACAGACTTGGCGAGCTTCACAGCATCGGCAAGAATGGCATCTCTGGTCTCAACAGGGAGGTCCTTGGCGGGAGCAAGCTCGACGACCTTCTGGTGACGTCTCTGAACGGAGCAGTCACGCTCGAACAGGTGGACGACGTTGCCGTGGCTGTCACCGAGGAGCTGAACCTCAATGTGCTTAGGCTTGTGCAGGAAACGCTCGACGAAGACGGTGCCGTTGCCGAAGGCAGACTTGGCCTCGGATGTGGCGCGCTCGAAGGAGTCCTTGAGCTCCTCCTGCTTCCAGACAACACGCATACCACGTCCACCACCACCGAAGGCAGCCTTGATGATGATAGGGAAGCCGAACTCATCGGTGAACTTTTTGACTTCTTCGAACTTCTCGACTGGGCCAGGAGTACCAGGGACCACAGGAACACCGACCTTCATGGCAAGCTCACGTGCAGAGACCTTGTCACCAAGGCTGTTGATGGTCTCGGGAGTAGGACCAACCCAGATGAGACCAGCCTCTTCCACCTTTTTCGCAAACTCGTAGTTCTCGCTGAGGAAACCATAACCGGGGTGGATCATGTTGACATCTGTGGGTGGAAATTAGCATGTCGTCGTATATTGTGTGAAAAGGCTCAGAAGGCGTTCGATTAGGAAGTTTAATCCTTTCGAATGTTGACAAGATAAACCCGCCAGAGAGCAACTCCGGTAATACGACCGCGCATTCGCAGACATTCACAGACGTCCTTATCGTCGTTTCCAAATCGGGAAAGAACGACCCAAAAGCTCATATAGCGGGGTAAACGACCTCACAAAAATTATCAAGAAATCACTTACCATGTGCAAGGGCGATCTTGATGATCTCGTCGCCAGCAAGGTAAGCAGCGACAGGAGTGTACTGGCCGCGCTTGCCAATAACGTAGGCCTCGTCGGCCTTCTGCCTGTGCATGCCCATGCGGTCCTCGTAAGAGAAGACGGCAACGGTCTGGAGGGACAGCTCGTGAGCGGTACGGAAGATACGGATGGGGATCTCGCCGCGGTTGGCGACGAGGATCTTCTTCAGGTGCATGATGCTGCTGTTTGCGCGCAGGCGCGAGTGCACCGTGTTGGCGATGTGGTGGGTGTCGCCGTCGGCGTCGGGCGTGCCATACTCGTGGTGGTTGGCGCCGTCGGCCACGATGCTGGCCCTGTGGCTTGCCGCGTCTGCAGACATGGCTGTGTATGTGTGTGGATGTAAGAGGGAGAGAGTCGCTTGTGACTCTTCTGTGGGATCAACACCTGCTCAATGCCGCGGCAGGTCAGGATAGAGACCAATGGCAGCCGGCTGCACTGAGACGAGGAGGATTGTGGGTGTTTGGAGGGGAGGGGTGGGACGTGGTTTGGGGTGTGATGAGACGAGGAAGAGACGGAGGAGCAGGGTGGTGGGAGGATGTGATTACTATAGGTGTGCTATCAGGGCAACGGGCTTCTGGCAGGCCAAAGGCTAAAGCTGTCGGTGGTGCAGCGTGAATTGTCTCGTTCCGCCCAAGCTACCCCAATTCCCATACCCATGACGAATGTTAGCTGGGAAAGCTAGCCCCGAGCTCGCCGCGCTAGGCCGCATTCAAGTTAGCCGTGCTGCCCCGCGCCCACGGGGAGAGCAGGCCAGGCACGACAAGGCTGCTCCGAAAGAACCCGTACCAGGCCCTCGGGCTCGGAAAGAGTCGTGGAAAAGCACTGCAATCCACTTTCTTACTTCCATCAAGCGTTTCTGATGTTCCTGCGCGCTACAACGACTCCTACAACCTGCTCTGAAGGCGAGAAAGCGTCGACGGCGATGCTGCCCCCCAAGGCAAATACCCGCCGCCGAACACGCTGAGCCCCCAAGTCTGGTTGAGGGCCAATCGCCCCACCCGCCTCACGCCCGGAGGAAAAATCAACACGTTGCCCAGCGTTCGCGCAGAGCAGGCGCAGAGATAACCACCCACTGCCCACCTGTCGCCGGCCGCGTTACGAAACGCTTTCAGCCGCTGGCCTCGCAGACGCCCTGCGAGCCTTTTCCGGCGCCGGTGCGGATGGGTGGTCCGCGAGCATGCTGTGTGCATCTTCATCTCCAGCACGCTGTTAGAATGCTGTTACTCACTCTGTTGTGTGATTCATTCGGCCCTACCAGCGAGGCGTCGTACCTGTCCTTGGCGAGCAGCAAGCCGAATGCGTGCACCCGCCTCGGCTTCCGCGATAGACCCATGGGAGCGGTGAGATCGCCTGCTACAGCTGGCATCTCTCTTATCTCAACCACCAAGGTGATCGTCTCGATCGTCGTAGATCAGACATAGTAGTTGCACTCTTCACAAGAGACTTTGCGCCAATTAGTCGTCCATAGCGTGCCACATCCCACTGTCAACTCAAAACGTGCATGATGCATGTGGTATTTTCAGTACAGACGTGGTGGTATCACTGCTTGCTGCATTATTCCAATAACATGCAACCTCCAGACATCCGCAACTCCCGGCTACGCAACTTCCGCCTCGGTTGCAGATATTCCGCCTGACAACGCTCGTGTCGTGTAACGCCGATGAATCACAATCGTTCGGTTTGCTTCGGAACAATACAATTCCAGCATCAAGGAAACACTCGTTCCATCAATAGTATGAGGTATGAGTCCACAATTACTCGCGAAAACACACGAAGTATCAAGTCCGAAGTGTCCGAAGAAAGAAACAGCCCTCGGCACAGCACCGACAAGCCGCAGACAAGATGTGATTATCACGTGCCAGAAGGGAGTTTCGTCTGAGGGAACAGTACAACCCTCCAGAGAAAAGAAGCACCCCACGGAACTAACGACCCAAAAAGACCAATAAATCTCACGGGCATGCGCATATGCGCTACAACGGCAGAACCACTGCACCCGCACCTATACCTGCTGACTACACGTACCACAACAGCATCCATGACATGACAGCATGACAGGCGGGACGAGACCTCGCGCGCGCGCATGTCCCCACCGATTCGGTACAACGGGCATACGGGACCCCTCCGAGCCAGCCAGCCTTCGAGAATAGCTTGATTTTCCATGTGCCACACACATATCGTTTCGCAGTAAGCTATTCCCGCAAGTTCACGAAAAGGTGCCTTGCATGCAGGAACCCTACCACGTACCACGGGGTGTTCGGTCGATGGTTCAACGCGTGCCGAGGGTAAGGGAATAATGGCAAGCTAGCAAGCTCGCGAGCTGGCAAAGCCCTCTCTCACATGGGATGCGATGGGCAAAGCCGAACAGACTAGGTCGGCTGGGTACGGCTCAGAGAATGTAATTCGCGGTCTAGACGAGAGAGAAAACAGGAAATAAGAAATAGTCAGAAACTTGGACGAGGAGTTGTAACGTAATGGGTCGTTAGCACGCGAATGTAGTCGGAGGCAAAGACATCACACAACAAGTGACACTCACGCCTTTGACGTAAGAGTGTATCAATCAAATGGAACGAAACCTGAAAATGTAACTTCAACATAAAAAAATTCGAAACAATAATAAAAACTACCATAATGTACACGCTCCGCAAGAAGACAAATCTACCTAGGGGTCGCGTGGCGTCTGCGTGCTTCAAGTCCGCAACGACTCCACTTTCTTCTTTCCCTAATGCTTCCTTCGTACATAGCGCTCTTCGTCGTCGAATCAGACAACTCTCACACAAATACAACTGGGAAAGGTACCTCCCTCTTCCTTTCCTCCGCAACGCTCCTTCCGGCTCGCTACGATCCTACTCCTCACCTGAAGCCACCGTAGCCGGTCGCTTGGGGCGCCATGCCGTTCATGCCACCGTACATGCCACCCGTTGTAGGAGCGCCGGGCTGTTGTGGTGCCTGGGTCAGCAGGAGCCTGCTCTGGCCGAGGATGGGTCCGTCGTCTTCGGGCTTCTGGGTTGAAGCCTCGCGAGCCTTGCGCTCCTCGTTGTCGCGACGCAGGGTGTCGATAGCCGCAGCCTGCTGCGACATGTAGTTGATCATGAAAGGCATGGTGAAGTCAGACAGGTTGTGACGCCATGAGACTTCCATGACCTTGTGGAGAGGGATGAGGTCGTAGCATGAGTAGAGCATGCCGACGAAGCATTCCTTGCTGCCAATGTCGACGAACTAGATAAGATGTTAGCAAAAGATAAGAGCGATGGTGGAAGGATAAACTTACGTAGTCAAGAAGCTCCTCGACGACCTCAGGCTTGCCTGAGATGGCAGAGGTCTCAATGGCATCCTTGTACAGCTTGTCTTGCTTGGACAGAGCGATCGATTTGTCCCAACGCTTGTTCTTGCGGTAGATGCTGGCAGCAATCTGGCGGAAGAAGACAAGGTCGTGCTTCTCCAGCCTCTGTGCCAAAGCAACAGCCTCGTAGTTGTCGTAGCTCTCAACACTGTCACGAAGGGTCTTGTAGTCTTCCTCTTCGATGAGCAGATCGTTGATAGCGTCGTTGACAGCACGCTTGTTCTGGGTCTGCACGTTAAGCAAGAAAGGCTTGATGAGGGGAATGTTGTCCGACTTCTCGAACATGCGCACGACACGGTTGGTGTCGATGCGTGGTGTAAGAGCCTGCAGCAGATCTGTGATCAGAGAAGGCTGCTCCTGCAGGTAGAAGTTCAGAGCCTTGTAGTAAATCTCCAAGTTGGCCACCTTGACGATGGTTTCCTTGAAGGTGTGGTGCTCCCAAGCATCGGCAGCACGCTCCATCATAGCAAGGGCAGCATTATCGAACTCATCGTAGTGAGTGTAAAGGAACACAAGCTCTGGCCAGAGGTGAGCAGACTCGCAAGCTTGGAGAACCTTGGGAATATTGAGGCGACCCCAGAAGATGCGGAGGTGCTCCATGACACGCTCGGGGTGGTATTTGGTAAGGACAACGCCCAAGGAGGTAAAGACACCCATATGAGCTATAATGGTGTCAGTAGGGGTTTGATTTAGTAGTTAAAGGGAGAAATTCGTGACTTACCACGCTCAAGACCAAGACCAGCTTCAAGCACCGCAATAAGCTCGTCGAAGTAGCCATTACGCTCGTACTGCTCAACAAGCTCTTGCAGCTCCTCAGCGTGAACAATAAGGTTTAGACCGCAAATCTGTGCAAGACGGAATTCCTTCTTAGCCACGCAGGCTTCGTTGACCTGTTTCCAGACCTTGACGTTGTTAGCTTTACGGGCGCATTCGACAGCAGCTTGGTAATCCTCGAGATGAACGAGAGTGGTGGCAAGCTTGGCCCAGTTCGAGATTGAAGTGAAGAAGATCTTGGCAGCCTCGTGGTAGCCCTCTGCGTAAGCTTTGTCACCAGACTCCTCAATGTTGGCAACATTGGCAGAGCGCAAGAACTCCTCCAATTCGGGCAGCTGGTTGGTGCGGGCGAAGCAGAATGCAAGACCAGTGTCGATAGGCGCCTCGCGAAGAGTCTTGCGGGCCATGCGGAGGTACTTGATGAGATCCTCATCCTTGCCGGCGTGAGTGGCGGTCTCAATCACCTCGTTGTAGTTCGAGGGGTCCTGAGCCTTGATGTATGACTCAATGGAGTCGGTTACACGGAGACCATCAAGCTGAGCCTTTGCGACCTTGCTCCACACTTCGGGAAGATCGACCTGGTCGGCATATTCCTGTGCACGATCAATGCTGACGACGTGGTCAACAAGGACGTTGGTAGCCTCGGTGTGGTTGTTGTCCTTCTTGTGAATCAGGAATGCCTCCTCGTACATGCCGACTTCGATACACTGCTGAGCAATATCCTCAGGGCTGTAAGCATCGAGCTGCTGGATGTAGTTGGCAACACGACCACGGTCAGACTTGGCAGCGGTGAGCATAAGCAGATTCTGGAGGTTGGAGTTGTCGCTGAATGTGGTTGGCTCAAGGATGATCTTTTCCAGAAGCTCAATAAGCTCAACAGGCATGTCAGCATCAATGAACGACTTAACCGCGATAGACACGCGCTCAGGGTCGCTGCTCTCCGGAACAGCAGTGGAGATGACCTGATCGACGAGCGAACGTCTGTGGATGTTGTTCTCGGACAGAACGTAGGACCAGATCTCAGGGTCGGCACGCTCAATAAGGTAGCGAGCCTGGGCGCGGAACATGGCATTCTCGTTGGTGATGCTGATCAATTCAAGATCGTTCTGACCCTTGCTGTACGCAATGAAAGCCAGGTTGGGATCACGCTTCTCACAGTATTTACCGACAGACAGAGTGTCGTACTGGTCGTTCGCTTTGAGGAACTTCTCGGGGTCGTTGTTTGAATCAATGTAGATCTTTGCAAGAGCGTTGAAGACGGCCTGCTGCTGGTTGCCAGCCGCAAGAGATGCCTCGAGGAAGGGCAACAGGATCTTCAGGCGGTTGCGCGATTCGACCTCCTGGACAAGCTCGTCGATGGGAATGCTTTCAGGGGACACAGAGCTGAGCAGGCCCTTGATGATGTTCTCGTCGCAGTCAACATCGAGCAAGCCACCGATGACACCAGGAGTGCGTGCTGGGTTGACGCGTTGGACATAGACCTCGATAGACTTGAACTGTTGGGCCTTGTAAAGGTACAGCACCAAGTCGTGGACGAAGTTGAAACGATCGCAGATGATGATCAAAGGCAGTTGCTCGGTCAAGTTGGCCTCCTTGAGGAAGTTTTTAACTTTTTCGGCATTTATGCTGTTGCTCTCGCGACAGATACGCTCGACTTCTTGAAGCTGACCCATCTTGGTGGCGGCTTCAATGTACTTGAAGGTGACGTCCTCATCCTCGGTGATGTTGACAATGCCGCCAAGGTAGAAGTAAAGTCCCTCAGCGGTACGGTACTTCTCAAGGAGATCAATGATCCTGGTAGGACCAAAGAGATCGGAGTACTTCTTGGAGATGTTGATGACAGCCTGCAGGTTTTGGCGAATGTTGACCTTAAGCATCTCATCGAGACATTCAAGCGCCAACTCGACGGTGAGGCGGCCAAAGTAGTTCAAGAGGAACTCCTCAGGGATCTTGTCAGACTGCACGATGCAGCGCTTGATAGATGCAGGGTCTTCGTAGTGCTCCAGCGCCCTGGTCAAGAGGCCAGCGTTCTCGCAAAGCTGAGCCACGCGGGCTTTGTCGTAGTGTGAGAACATCTCATTACCGAGAATGGCGTCAGCAACCTGAGGAGCGTTCATCAGGTTCATCTCGAGGAGTCTGGTCTGAAGGTGGCCCTGCTCAGGGTTGTTGGCTGAAAGCACATCAAGCAGGAACGCAGTTGCCTGCTGAACCATGCCCTGGGATTGGAAGATGTCGACTGTGCGCTCCACATCGATAAGGTTGACGTCCTCCTTCGCGATCGCAGTAGCGAATTCGGCACCCTTCTCAGGGTTGACACGGACAATGTGCTGCAGGAGACCGTTGAAGTCAGGGGTGTAGCCAACAGATTGGGAGTAAGGCAAGATCTGCTCGAAGTTGCCCGATTCCGCCATGGCAGCGATGACCTTTTGAGAGGCTCCGGCCTCCTGGTAGATGCGCTGTGCAAGGCTAGCGTCGTGAATGCGGACAAGGTCACCAAGCTGCTCTGAGCATGCAAGCTTGGACTCTCCCATCCACTTCTCTAGCAGATGCTTACGGTTCTGCTGGAGGACTGGCCTAGCGAGCTCGAGTGTCTCATGCTCGTTGAGCTTTCCCTTGTCAAGCAACATTCCAAAGTACTGCAAGATGACCGAAAGCTGACCCTGTTGTTGAGGAACAGACTTGAACTTCTCGATAGTCTGGGGGGTGCGGAGGAATCCTTGGGGAGAGTTTGCTGCGGTCTTTGCTGCTGATTGGTAGTCGCCCGATGACAGGAGCTGGTCGAAGCGCTGCTGGTAAAGTGAATCGGCACCGGGAAGTCCAGCTCTTGATGCAAGCTTGTAGGCAAGCTCTGCGTTCTCCGGGTTCTGAAGGAGGTAGGGAATCAAAGTAGTGTCGTCGACTGATACCGCGAGCACTTGACCCTTACGGTTAACGCCAACAATTCCAGATGATTCGCTATCCGGAGCAGTTGTGAAGATGGTGTCGCTAGAAATCCTGTTCATGAAGATGGTCGTGCCGGTCTCCAGATCGTACAGGTGGATGAAGCCGTACTTTGTGACCAGGTAAATCACCTTGTACTTGCTCGACACCTGCATGGCGACTGGGAAGTCGTTGGCCGCCTCCTGAGGGAAGTAGATATCCACCGCACGCTTCTGGAACACAGGGTTCGGCGCTTGGTGGTCAACCTCGACAATGTGAAGCTTTGCGCCAGTGGCTGTGCGGTTGGCAAAGGTGAAAAGCTTGGAGTCCGCAGGAGCGTCCTCAAGGCGCATGGTGCCGAAAGCTGCAGCATGACCCTCGATGGACTGGCTGATACCACGATCCCGTGAGTACAGCTGCATGCTTCCGACCACGCGGCCTCCTTGCTGGGAGATGCCAACCACGACCATCCACTTCTCGTCGTCGGATACGCGGTAGTTGATGATTTGGCATCCCGAGAGATTCTGATTGCGGTCAAACACCTTCTGAGGGCTCGCCTGTGCAGGGTCGAAGATGTTCCAGTGGTAGACGCTGGTATCCGTGACCAGACCCAATGACGTCTCGCTGAACCACTTCCAGTATACCACGTCCTCGGCCAGTGTCGCGCTCTTCAGCTTGCTCTTTTGTGCCAGGTCGAAAATCTGCAGGGTCTTTCCACCAGCCTTGAGAGCAATGACCTGTTTTGTCCAATGCATTATGGCGCTATCGGCCTTGATTGGCCTCCTCATTACATTGTTGCCATTCTTCAGGTCGACAATCAGCACCTCGGGTGAGGCACTGCCCTCGGCCTGTTGCCGCACGCAGACAAAGCTGTCGGATTCTAATGTACAGGAGTTGAAGCCTATCGATGCCGGCTGGTCCAGGCGTCAGCGTATGTTTATTTCGAGATCACCATCGCTCGCCGCACAACAGCGTCGCATGCCTCGGGAGCACTCACCTGGATGCCACAGGAAGTCAAAGAAACCAGTTCTGTGAACTTGATCGGGAGCGGTGAAGCCATCTTGTCGGTGTTGCAGCGCAGCGCGCGTGTTGTGGTCTCAATGCAACGTTTCCCCTTGGGACGAGGCGTCCGCGGATGTGGTTGTTATCGCAAAAACCCTCAAGTCGCAGCGTGAAGGTATCAAAGGAGCGAACGGGATTCGTGACGACGTATAGAGAGAGATGAGTGGGAGTGTGGGCGGAAAGGAGTCGTACCTCGAATGGCTGGCCATCAGCAAGCTGCAAGCTTGCGTTGCGTCGTGCCAAGCGAGCTCGGACGCGGAGTATGAGGCGGAGGCTGTCATCTTCACGAGTGACAACTTGCATGCAGTTTACTGGAGATTTTTGATCCTTTGGGATTGATCGTCTATATAGTATAATATATCAAAATGACATGTATTCTCTGATGCAGTTGTATCATGCTCTTTTGAGCTGATCCTTTGCTTCTATAATCACCCATTCCAGACGTGCAGTCGAGCCTATTAACGAGTCCAGACATCACATCATAAACCAGAACACTCACAAACACCAGCAGCATATGAGCTAGGTCAGAGACTGCATCGAATTGGCTGCTATCCTTTCATGTAAGTATATTCGAGGTCCACAAGTGCCAGTAACCGAACACTTTGGAGTGTTGGACACGGATGCATCAGCATGCGCTTGAAGGCCGTGACATCATCGTCGCTTCAGCTTCAAAACATCGTGCGATCACAGCACAGTGCAATCATCAATCGATGTAGCAACGAGTGTATCGTTAATCAGATCGAACCGTTGCGTGTTGAGATACCTGACTTGTCTGTATTCTGGAAGTTGTGCGTATTATATACCTGCCGTGACGAGACATCAAGTCGTAATTGACAGCATATACTCTTGAGACACACGTGCACCCATCTGTCAAGTTCGGAGGTCATATTTTGGAAAACACATCGGTAGGAAACAATTCTCCCAAATAACTCACATACACGCATATATCAGCTCGATATGGAAATAATACCACCCAATAATTCATGAGATATCATTCAGCTAATCAACATGGCGATTGAAGGCAACCACATTGGACTTGAATGTGTACAACCGTTAAATCCACCACCCCAACACGAACCCTCGACATATTCATCACATGTCAAATCAGAGCAATTTTTGGGGAGCCTCTAGACATGACGGGGTACATATAATGAGAATGGAAATCGTCCCTGAGTACATATGTACCACTGAGCTTCAACGTGCTTGAAGTATGAATGCAGAACACAAGGTGGGCAACTTCCCGGTTGCACAACTGATTGAGCGAATGCCACGAAGCAGTAAGAGAATCCACATGATCCAGCTTCGTTATACCTATGTACTGTCTTTAGGCGACAACAACATGAGAGTATCGATGCCCAACCTGAAACTCCCGACATGGAACGGGCAGTGTGTCAAAGTTATGAGACCCCTGTCGAGAACGCGTGCAACTTTTTGTAGCGCACGAGACGATTGCGTGTCGACTCAACCCCTAGTAGCAGCAGGCGAATTGCATATTATTTGACGGTGGTGGAAGGGGGTTGGAATAGGAGACTTTCAACGCGTGTATGCAGAATGATGGATAGGTGGATAGTCGGGCAGCATTAGAGTCATATAGCTCGGCAGGGGGAGCCGAGTGAGATGTTGTGCAGGACTTGCCAGTCTGGGCCTGTGATTGGCCCAGCGCCGGGCGCAAAAAGGGAAGCATGACGAGGGAGCGCGGGCAGCCCACCTGCGAAATCTACGCCCGCAAGTTACCTGAAACTCTCAGACACTTTCTCTCCTTCTCAACTCTAATACACTCAAATCTCTCCCAGCGCCTGCCGAACCAGAGGATCCTTCGACCCTCCTGTACACCCCTCGCTCACGCTGAATAAAGACACCACCCTGCCATACACCTCCCGCGCACAACAATACAAGCAACCCCGCCTTGTGCCCTCGTGACTCAGCGCAGCAGCACTACCAACCAACAACACAACCCACACAACCGCAATCATGGCTCCTTCTGCATGGGACGACGAGGACTCTGAGAGCACTCCTCCCTCTTCCCCTCCTCTTGTTGCTGCCCGCCGTGGCAAATTTGACGACGAAGAGGATGATGGTGACGTTCTTGAGTCTTGGGATGCCGCCGAGGACAGCGAGGTCGAGCGCGAGAAGGCCAAGAAGGCCGCCGATGCCAAAGCAAAGGCTGATGCTGAGGCCAAGGCAAACCACAAGAGCAGGGCTCAGCGCATAGAAGAGAAGCGTCAGGAGAACATGCGCAGGAAGATGATGGAGGACATGGAGGACGACAGCGAGGAGGAGGACGAGGCCACCAAGCGTGCTCGTCTGCGCGAGGAGGAGAAGGCCAGTGATCTCGCCAACGCTGAGGACATGTTTGGCAACATCGGCATCTCCAAGAACCGCAGCGCACCCAAGGCCGTCACAGTCCAGGAAGGTGACGACCCCGCGAACGCCGTCGACCTTTCTAGCATGAAACTCTTCAAGCCTGCCAACCCTGCCGAGTGGAAGAAGCTCAACGAGACCCTCACTGGCCTCCTCACCGCCAACGCTAAGAAGCCGCAATATGCTATCTTCATGGCGGACTTCGCCAAGCAGCTCGTCAAGGACTTGAGCAGTGACCAGGTCCGCAAGATCGCCACTGGTCTTTCCACCATGAGCAACGAGAAGATGAAGGAGGAGAAGGCTGCCGAGAAGGGTGGCAAGAAGACCAAGGCCGCAAAGACCAAGCCTTCAGTGGTCGCACAGAAGGATGTCAGCTCAAGAGCCGACACCATGGCCTACGACGATGGTCTCGACGAGTAAGTTTGACCAGGAAGCTTATCCATATCTACCTACATACTGACCTTCTCGCAGTGACGACTTCATGTGAAGCACTTTTCACCTTTCTACTACTGCCACTTGAGCCGGCACTCGGCCCTTCAACGATATCCCGCCCGAGGCGGTTTGGCATGATTCTATGCGGAGGCCGCAGTGAGCACCCTGGACGTGGGCTGACAAGCGGCATCTGCTTCTTGTTTTAAAAGGCGTTTTTAGTCATGCATGGGTTTAGAGCGCATTCCTCACGGCAATTAATAACGAGCAGAGATATTCTTTTGCCTCTTGGGCGTCTTCTTTCGAATAGAGAGTAAAGTAGGTTTGACTTATCAAATTGCTATTCTGAAAATTTCATGCGCCCAAGTCGTGCCTTTCTGCATGCTGGGGCATACCGATGCCATGCAGCTCTTCGCGAGGTCCATTCAAGGCATGTGCTAAGTTCAAATGAGCTTATGCACGAAGCCGATCAAGACAACGCAAAACGTGTTCCTAGATGTCCGTCCACAGATCAGGCTATGCTAATCCCTCTAATCCGCGCAGTAACCACGTACCTATACGAAGCACTACAAACACCTCAAGTGTGACGCGAGGATGTATATACAAATCCTTTGCACAGAGCCAATCACCACCGCCGGAAAAAATCGTAAGACCCATGTCAAACGCAGGACGGGATGGACGTCGCCTCGAGGCGCGAAGACGTTTAGCTTGACTGCATTCCACCGGGCAGTCGCAAGCCTCCTATGGCCAATCCGCAGCTCAATGAGCGCATTCGTTATTGGCACGCGGTTTGGATTTGACTCGTCGACGAGCACTTCAGGCAGGTACGGACGGACTTGGTTGAATTTTCTCGCCGCCGCCCTCACTTCCGTTACTACTATGTAGTAGTCGAGCTGAGCGAATAGCCGGTGGGAGTTACGGAATTTGTATTCTGCGCTGAAAGAGGGATCGTTGTTGATTCGGCGGATTGTCGCCTCGATTGCTTTTACGACCGAGGGGTTCGCCTTGTGAGACTTGATGGTTGATATTTGCCGACTGATCGGGTGAGACTCTGCATAATTGTTTTTGAATCTCACAGGCACGAGTAGTGGCGTGTATGGACGGACACTACGAGCCAGCATGGTCATTCACGCGTGAGACGGTGTTAAGAATATATGAGGTGATGCTCAGATGAGATCTATAGCAGTAAAAGAGCTATCATATGTGTAGAAAGACTGGTCGCTAGCACCAGTCACCAGAGCGACGAATCCCGCCCTATTTGACTGCTATCGCAGACAGAGGGCGGCAACCCTTGCCTTGCATATGCTGTGCGACTCTCGGCTATGAGGCGCGTTTCGCTCACCGGAAGAGCATGGTATGGGCGTATCATCGCGATTGACAGACGTCTGGTAGCAGTACACCATTGACAGACTGACGAGTGTTAAATTCATGATCCAATTGCACATGTGAGATTCATGTTGCTCGTGATCGGACTGAAGTGACGAGATGGCGCGTGTACCTGAATCCCTGCAGGCACGGGCTGGCCCGCCTCCAAACGATCTGGGGCAAGTTTCACATGCTCGATCAAAAGTGAGAGATCGAGAATCCTGCAACCTGCGCCCAAGATATAACGCTCGCTGTTTCTTTCGTGGCATTGCACACCTTTTGCACTGGCTTTTCTTTGCTGTTTTCTGCGTATACGTCTGCACTGATCATTAAATTTTCTTTGCGTACGTGCCATTGAAGGAGACGCAGCACAGAAACAATTTTTTACTTCCTTCTTTTCTTTTTAACCTGACGCCGCACATTATGGGCAAACGCAAGCGCAATCAGCAGGCAAAGTCTGCAGACGGCCAGAGTGCTGTACCGCCACAGTCCAAGAAACTCAAGGTCTCGGACAGCACAACCAAAGATGCTACATCAGAAGTAAAGCATTCGAAAGACAAGTCGCTTATCGACACGCCACACCCGGAACAGCAGACTGTTAACGAGTCCACCAAACCTGCTGACCCAGCGATCCCTGTGCCTTCTGGGCTCAGCAAAGCTGCTGCGAAGCGCGAACGCCACAGGAAGAAGTTGCGAGAGGCCAAGAAGAAGACTGTTTCCGGCGATGGAGCCGAACAACAAGAAGCGCCAAAGCAGTCAGAACAGCAGGCTGTTTCCGAGAAGCAAGTCACTGTGGCTAAGCCGGGGCAATCGCAGCCAAAAGCTGTTGATCGCAAGTCAAAGAAGGTTCATCGCAAGGACCGAAAAACGAAAGATATTTCCAAAAAGGATGCACCCAAGAAGCCATTGGATGTAGCGGCAAGCTTGCCATCCAAAACGTCTCCATCGTCGAAAAAGCGGGTTGCCGAAATCGCTCAAGGCGATACCAAAGACTCGAAGGCCAGTCAACCTGCAACTAAGAAGTTGAAGAAGTCGAAAGAGGCTTCGAAGAAGCCATCTTCTGCTAGACAACGCCGTAGACAGAAAATCCGCATGGCAAAAGAAGCCGCCGCTTCGGTTGGTTTGGGACACACAATGCCTGTTCCGGAGGTCCGGGATGCTAATAATCCCGACACGATGTCTGTTTCGTCTACGAAAGAAGAACCGAAAGTAGTCGCATCTTTATTTGACGAGGCTACGAAAACGCAATTACTTCCACGGCCAGTGAAGCAGTGGATTGAAGACGATGAGCTGGATCACGACGCTCTTGCCACCACAAACGATGTCACTGTACAGGCGACTACCAAGGATCACTCTCCACCGGCATCGCGTTCCTCATCACCTACACCAGCTCACTCCCCGTCACCATCTCATATCGCACCTGCTTCGAAAAGGGACGAGGCCTCTGAATCTTTTGCGACGGTCGGAGTCTCTTCTGTCAATCAGACGCCAGCCACAACATCGACGCCTATCACAAGACCAGGAATCAACTCCATTGCCTCATTTTCGCTGTCTTCCAGACGACACCCTGCGAGCGTCCTTTCAAAGCATCGTACCATATCTGGTCTAAGTGGTATGCGCATGGACACTGGTATGATCGGATCGTCTCCGAAGCCTGTCAGCGCATCCAAAGCCAACAGTATACCGTCATCTTCTGGCCCAGGTGATGCAAAGGCTGCGTTCCAACGTTTCCAGAAATTTGCTCACGGTGGCAATTCTTCCGAGAGTGATGAAGACAGCGACGAAAGTGAGAGCGAAAGTGATGACGACGTTCAAGAGAACGGTGCACAGGGAGCCGTTCCGTCGCCCAAGCACAATGCTCCCAGTACTCCTTCTGTCTTGGCAACCCAGGTAAAGTCAACCACATCTGTTCTGGACGACCTGGAACGTGAGATCGATCGATCTCGGAACGAGATCCACGACGGTATTACGGAGACAAGTGCCACTCTTCCTGGACCGGGCCAAGTCGACAGCACTGCCGAAGGTGATGCGAGCAGTTCGGCCGATAGCAGCGAGAGTGATAGCGAGGAGGCCGCACCACAAGAAACTCACGATGATGATGAAGCAGCTGCTGCTGCTCAATTAGTGAGTGACCTCAATGCCACCGCGCCAGATGACGGTGGCGACCTACTGGTCCAACCCCCCAGTGACGCTTCAAACATGCTCGGCGAGAAAGATCTGCCATCGTTCAGCGCATTCAACGCTAAACACAACATAACCCCGGCTGACTCTGGTGTCGAACGCGCAGCCAATTTTTTAGGAAGAGAGCTTGGTGGCGGTCCCTTTGGATCTGGTCATATCGATGAGAAGGATAGCAGCATCAACCATCTACCCATCGACTACGTGGCCAGCCAGGACGCGGATGATCTGTACAAGTCCATCGATGACATCTCCCGCGAGGTCTTCAAATCAATACACGAAATACCAGATTGTAAGCCTCTTTCAAAACCCCTGGATGTTGAATCAGAACATTTTGTAACGGATCATATCAGCGGTCATGGCTTAGGTCGAAAGTCGGCCGAGCTTAGCAAGACACCCGAGAAAGCAACAACTCTCAGTACGATTCCACGCAGACCTTCGCCAGTCATTTGGGCTGTACATGGTTTAGAGATGAGCAACAGTGTTGATCAAAATGTCGCTGATGCTCAGGCTGGAACGGAGGACGATGAAGATGATGAGGTCGATGACGTAGAATACAAGCCTTTACACTCCACACACAAGACAGAATCGGATCAACACAACAGCCGGCCAACTAGCAGCTCAATATCATCTTCGCCAATTTCCGCGGAGGACGAATCCCAAGTAACACCTGCTGAGACGAAGCAGAACGTGACTAGTCTCAGCAATCAGAGTCCGGAGCACTTGTCGAATGATCAGAATTTTGCCACAGATGCTAAGAAGCGTAAACTGACTGGTGTGACAAGTAAACATTTCTCTCCGACAAAGTCCCAACCGAAGACTCGTAGAACAAATTCTATGATGATGGCCGAGGAGAGTGTAGCAGGTCCGGACTCTGGAGACGACGTCGAGCAACCAAAGACATCCCAAGATTTCACCGAGATCACTGAATCACAACGACCCAAAAAGAAGAAAGGTACAGGCAAGACGAGTGCTTTCTTCACTCCCGCCAGCTCTCCGTCAAAATCAACCAACAACAAGAAGACCACGCCTCGCCCTCCAAAGGGCACATCAACTTGCCCAGTGCCATCAACCCACTCTGCCCACTTTGGCCTCCTCCAGGAGAAACTATGGGACCAGCCCTTCTGGCTCATCATCGCCGTCCAGTTCCTTAACAAGACCGCTGGCCGTGCCGCTGCGCCGATTTTCTGGTCTTTGAAAGAACTTTACCCAACGCCTGAAGACCTTTCACAGGCCAAGCAAGAGGACCTTGTGGAGATGATCGGCACTCTAGGCCTGCAGAACCAGCGTGCGAAGAAATTGATATCGATTGCCAAAACCTGGCTTGAGGATCCACCTGCCAAAGGACAACGCTATCGCACTCTCCACTATCCTGCTAAGGGTGACGGCAAAGACATCAAGAAAGACGAGATCGTCGAGGAGGACGACGACGACTGCGCCGGTGCTCTGGAGATTGGACACATACCTGGCTGTGGACCATATGCATACGACAGTTGGCGTATCTTTTGCCGTGATGTCCAACGTGGTCTCGCGAAGGACTACAACGGGAGACGAGCCAAGGGCGTGGGCTTCGAACCTGAGTGGCAAAGGGTCGTGCCGCTCGACAAGGAGCTTCGCGCTTGTTTGAGGTGGATGTGGTTGCGGGAGGGCTATGTGTGGAATCACGAGACGGGTGACAAGAGGGATGCCACGCTGGATGAGATGGAGGCGGCGATGAAGGGTGAGATGGAGATCGCGGACGAGCAGGAGCGGAAGTTTGCCATGGAGGCTGCAGACGTCACTAAAGAGAAGGTTGAAGACATGCTCAAACATCAGGATGCCGAAAGTGCAGAAAAGGTCGCAAGCCAAGGTACGGCACCCGAGCCTGCGAAAAGGTCTCGTCCACGAAAGATGACAATTGCTCAGCGGGAGCTTGATGTCGAGCCTGAGGACGAGACGGCCGTGACCAGTGTGCGAAGGTCTCGGAGGAAGATATTTGAGTAGGGGTTTGTTTATATTTGGAGTTCTGGGCGTTGGATATGAGGGCAGCATTACGCTTGGAACATAAGCGGACAGCATGAGCATCTATAGCGTTTCCGTCTTCGCATGAAGCGTCCATTGTATAGTATACATAGACCAGCCTGTATCAAAGCTAGCGTATCATGATTCTTGCTTCACTTCTCATGTCATCCTTTCCTTTACACGGTCTGGGTGCCGTAGCCACGGATCTGCTCTGCGAATGCCCAGCTCTGGTTCTCCAACTTCTCGTCCTCCTTGAGGGTCACGCCGCTGCCATCGATCACAGCGATCGAGTACACAGGCATACTCCTTGCGTCGCGGTAGAACAGCACCTTCATGCACTCCTTGACACAGTTCACGGCGTCCTCTTTGCTCAGCACCTTGCTGGCAGCCTCGTTCGGTACCACGCGGCGCATGATGGGTTGTGCCAGGTGAGCGCCGAAGCCCGTCGCCAAACTAGGGCTGCTGTAGGTTGTGCCCAGGAGATCCGCGTACGCCAGGAAAGGCTTATCAGCCTCGTCCAGACCGGCCACCAACATGGCGTTCCAGAGAGGGTTGAAGTCGGAGCGGCGCTTGTACATGACTTTGCTGAGGTATGCGTGTAGGTTCTTGGCGCTCATGTGCGGCTGCGTCTCTTTCTCGGTCGAGTCGCCGCCGTAGTTCTCTTCCACGTCGAGCGAGTTGAGCAGGCGGTCGAGGTACTGCATGTCGGAGACGTCGCCGCCGAAGCCGACGACGGCTTTGCGGTTGAACTGCTTCAGGCGCTTGACATCGGTGAAGCGCGCGAGTGAGCCGTATGAAGCGAGGTTGTCTGAAGCAATCACGACACCATCCTTGTATTTGACGGCGATGACTGAGGTTCCGGTGACGATGGGCGATTGGGTGTGGGCGATGGGGCCCTGGGTGCCGCCGTGAGATTGGGGAAGGTAGGTAGGGTTGTATGCGCCGTATACGTCGTCTCTAGGCTGGATGGATGGTTAGTATGTTGTCGTTGCTAGGAGTAAGGTCTTCATGGGAGTATGGTGAACATACTCTGCCCCAAGCTTCAGGGAAGTGGTTCATGTTTGCGGTGTGTGAGGGAAGAAGCGGCAAGAGTCTGGTCGGCGCTGAGAATGCAGGTGACTCCTGTATTGCAGCTTTGGAGGGAGTCGAGTGTGGGAAGGGTTGATGCTGATGGGTTGCTGTGGTATATGGGTGGTCGTTAGAGTGGTGGTGGTGTAGCTGGCTGCCTTGCTCTCCAGGCCGACAACTGACTGACGCGTGAGACAGCTGCTGCAAGCTCGCTCGGCGGGTACGCCCGCCGCTCTATCAAAGTCACATGCTTCTTCAACCACTCCATACGACAATCGCCACAGCATTCAGAACACACACAACAATCTCCCTCGGAAGCATATAGCGCAAGACCATGCTATCAGCTTGCTACACGGTGCGAAATATGTTGCCAGATCACGTGGTCGCGGACATACACAAAACCTTCCGAGGAAGAGACGAGGAGACGAGGCTCGACGTCATCCAACTTGACATCACGATGAATGAATGATCCCTCTGTGACGGCCTAGGAGGTAGCTACATCTGAATATTTCATATATACCTGTACAAAATCTATCTTATCCACAATGCCCGACTCACGATTAGAAGCTTTCTTCGCAAGCGAGAGAGCTCTTCGAAACCAGTCAACACCGTCCACAGCCATGTCTTCCCTTACCAACACCAAGGTGCCGTTGGCCTACGCATCTTGCTCAATTGGCTGCAAGGACTCTCACACCCTGCCTAAGAAGCTTACCGCGATCGCCTCTGCGGGCTTCACAGCCATCGAGCTCTCAATGCCCGACATTCTTGCTTTCGCCAAGATGCACCTGCGACCGCACAAGCAAGGCGATACCGAGAGCGACGACATCGACCCGAAGGACTACGATTCTCTGGTCACCGCGGCTGCCACTATCAAAGCTCAGACTGATGCTAAAGGCCTTAAGATCTTGATTTTACAACCTTTCGCAAACTTCGAAGGCTGGCCTGAGGGTTCTGCCGAGCGCGAGGATGCATTCTCACGCCTTCGCGGATGGATGCGTATCATGGAGGCTGCAGGTACCGATATGCTTCAGGTTGGCTCATCAGACACACCCGCCGAGAAGATTGGCACAGACCGCAGCAGATTCGTGAAAGACTTGCGCGAGCTCGCCGACATTCTCGCCACCAAGGGCTTCCGCTGCGCGTATGAGAACTGGTGCTGGAGCACCCACGCACCTAACTGGGAAGATGTCTGGGACATCTGCAAGCAAGTTGATCGTCCTAACTTCGGACTTTGCCTTGACACCTTCCAGTCGGCGGGTGGCGAATGGGCAGATCCAACAACCAAGAGCGGCCTTGTTGAGGATGGCCGCACCCCAGAGCAAATTGAGAAGGACTGGAAGGCATCGTGCGACAAGCTTTCAAAGACAGTACCGAAAGACAAGATCTACTTCTTGCAGATCTCAGATGCTTACCGCATGAACCCACCGCTTCCCGACAAGGTCAATGAGGATGGCATGCGTCCAAGAGCGGTATGGAGCTCTGCATACAGGCCACTACCCTTCCAGGGCTATTTGCCTTGTGTGGACTTCACCAGAGCTGTGCTGCAGACTGGCTTCAGAGATTGGTTCTCGTATGAGATCTTTGACGAAGGTCCCGACGGCAAAGGCAAGGACTACGAGATGGACGAGTTCGCGAAGACGGCGATGAAGACTCAAGAGAGGCTTCTGGCGGAATGTGAAAAAGCTTGAACGAACTTAATGTTTGCGATGACCTAGGCTATAATGAAATGAATCTGTGTGCATAATATAATCATGATCGCCCATGCATCGTATGTATCGAAGACATTGTGTACCTGAGAGACCACACGACATCAAGCTGGCGATGATGCCCACTCTTTCCTAGCAGTCAGACGAGAACGTAATCCCAGATCGCTGATATAATTTCCACATCAGACCGCCTTGACCCAGTCCATGCTACTCTTGATGTCACCATACCAAGCCATGAGAATGTCCTCATAGTAGTACGACCTGGGCCTCCACTGACCTCTGTCGCCTGCTTTCGGTAGCACCCGACCTCCCTCTTTGACATAAGTGCTCGTCAAGTTCAACACTGGCTTCTCTTTCATAGCACTCTTCTGCTTCTCGCTGCACCTAGGCACCACCTCCGTCACGCCTTCTTTGCGCATTTGCTTCAAGATACGGCACACCATCTGCGCCGTAGCGTCTGCACCCAGTGTCCACGATGCATCGACATAGCCGATAGTCATGGCTGCATTGGGCAAGTCTTCAAGCATTACGCCCTTCCAGAAGTACTTCTCGCTGACGTCGTATGGTGTGCCGTCGACGCTGACTTTCATTCCACCGGCGGCTTGGAGCTTGAGGCCTGTTGCCGTCACGATGATGTCTGGTTGCAACTCTCGGCCTGAGTGCAGCTTGATGCTGTTTTCGGTGACATTTTCGATGGTGCCAGTCTCTACACTACCTGAGCCGTCGCGCAGGCAGGCGTAGAAGTCGCCGTCTGGACAGAAGCAGAGGCGCTGTTGGAAGACGTTGTATTTCGGCGTAAAGTGCGGGTCGATGGGAATGTCAGGCGGTAGCTGCTTGCCTGCGGCTCCTTTGACGATCTTCTTCGCTGTGACGGGGAAGTATTTGAAGAAGGTAGTTAACAAGAACGGGATCAAGATCCATTTGAAGCGAATGAGCCTGTATGCGAGTGCCGCTGGCAACCAAGCTCGCATCCACTTCTCAAGCCCATCTTCCGTAGGCTGCGACATGAGGTAGGAAGGACTTCTCTGGAGCATAGTTACATGGCTTGTCTCTCTGGCGAGGACAGGGAGGAGAGTGACGGCTGTTGCACCAGAGCCTACGATGACTACGTTCTTGTTCTTGTAGTCCAGATCCTTCTTCCAGAACTGAGGGTGAACGACCTCTCCTTTGAAGTTCTCGATGCCGGGAATAGTGGCCTTGAGAGGAGCCTCGTAATCGTAGTAGCCAGTGCAGAGCTGCAGCCATCTACCACGAATGGTCTTCTGTGCGGAACCATTGGCTGTGACGTTGAGTGACCATGTCTTGTCATCGCTTGACCAATTGGCGGTGTCGACTTTGTGGTGGTAAAGGATTTTCTTGTCAATGCCAAACATCTCAGCTGATTCTTTGACATAATTGATGATCAAGTCTCCTTGAGCAATTGAAGTGGTTTCGGTCCAATTACGCCAGGGAAAGCCGAATGTATAGAGATCAGAGTCTGAGCGGAGGCCTGGGTACTGGAACAGGCTCCAGGTACCACCGATCTCATGTCGGCCTTCAAGGATAATGTAGCTGAGCTCTGGATTGCGTTCTTGCAGTCGATATGCGCAGTTGATGCCAGATATGCCAGCGCCAATGATGATTACGTCGTAGTCGACAACAGCATTCTGTGTGGTCATGATGGTGGCGAACCCTTGCTAAGGCGGTCAAAAAGGTTGAGGATAAGTGTCAATGGGAAAAGGAATCAGCACGCGGGCTCAGATTGCACAGAAAATGAGACGTATGAGCAATGCAGTTGCCAGGATGCGAAGCAGCCCAGTCACGCCACTTATATCTCCTGATGGGTTCTACAGGCGTTGGTGCGATTGTACCGAATGAGTATGTATTGCGCGAAAAAGATGCCGAGGCAGGATGGCCTGGCTTTGGAGTCTAATAACCCAATTGATCCATGATCCGCGTCTGCATAACGACGCGGCTCGGCCCCACGACGACCGATCTTGCCGACATCGAACTTACTCCGCCAGGAACAAGGGAACCCATGAGCCGAGTACCTAGGATACTCAACGTCTTGCGTTCCTTTCCAAGAATAACGATACTGCAAGGAAGAAGCTCTTTTGTTCTTCACTCTTATGTCATTATGTACTAATTGGAAGATCTTGGTTACTTTATACGTATCAATGCTGCGATACAATATGTATCTGACCTCACACTCACGTGGCAAGGAAAGCACCTTGCTTGTGTAAGGTTGTAGATAAATTTGTGAGAATGAGAAGCTGATACTATATGAAGCTACATATCACGAGGACTTACTATCTGGACCATACACGACTAGTGCCAAGTACCTTTCCGTATCGATTCTAGGATAAGCCATTGATCTCGTATGGCCGATGACCGTAATCTTGCAGCGTCGGAACAGGTCCCATATTGCGTATTCCGCCTGACATGAGCTGACCTCATACTCTTGACTGGTCGCATGGAGTTGGCCAATAAAGTGGTGACTACGACGGCGACCACGTTCTGGCCATGCACCAACTACTTCAAGTGGTCAGATCGGCCGTCGGCTTCGATGGATCTAAAGGAGGCAGTTGATGGCCATTGATCCGGGCTCGGCTGACGTCGAGCAAGGCTCAAGAGACGTCAGGTTCGCCGGGCTTAGCCAGGCTTTGATTTTCAAGGTCCGTTCATTCATCTAAAGGAATGTTCTCAGCTGCTGGAAGAGGATGCTCTGTGGTGCATTCGATGCGGGCTGCTTGAAAAGTGGTGTTGGGGCTTGCGATGAGGCGCATTTCTACTGTTGGTCAAATTCAGGAAATTCCGTCTTGTTCCTCTGAACCTCAGGATCATGGTGAAAGACTATGACGCTGCTTTCATTGCCTCGAAAGGTCATTGGGATGAGCGTACCGACGGAGACGTGAGTAAGGTTTTGCACAGGTGATACTTCGCCGGTTCATGCGTTGAAAGTTAAGTCAACGTACACGTACGGCAATCCCAAGGTCTCGATCTCGATTTCACCCCCAGCAACGCCTTGACCTAATGCTTCGGCAGACCCATCGTTGAACAGATGAATGTAACTCAACTATGTGAGACACCTAGGTTAGCAGTGTCTTCCCGCCAGTGTGCATGCAATGTTCTTGTCGTGTGGAACTTCGTTCGAGGCTTGATCCCGACTGTTTGTAAGTTAAGTTAGATTGTCCGCGAGAGATCCCGTTGTGAACTGATGTAACGTTACGTTGGGGAGCACCAAGATGCCCAAGAACCTTGCAAGTGCTGCTTGTTCAGACTTCAATGAAGCCGCTCCGGCAAATTGGCGAGGAATGTCCCCGTCAAAAACGACTGGCAGGCCTGCCTTGGCGTATTGTAACTTACCAATTTCAACACCTTGGATCTACTTCATGCCCTGATCAACCTCGTCGGTAAAGTAAGTTAAGTTACTGATTGATCAATGCTAGAGGGCCACTGAAAGCGGTATTGGTCGAACCAAGTAGTCGCAGGAATTTGTTCAAGCGGTAAGCTCTCCTGAGGCGAAACTCATCCAATAATCTTGAGGTTATACCACATATGAGCCGCCACGCCAATTTCGTAGCTATCTTCCCACGCATAATTGCCTACTTCCTTCAGCAATGACCACACTTCCGTGTTGAGCTGATCGTTCTCTAAGAAGTTGATGATCTTATCAGCACCCACGGCAGAGGAATGATCAGCAGTTCAAGAGCCGTTCTCCACATACGTCGTACTCGGAGATTGTGTAACCATCGCCCAGAAGGCAGCAGAGGTCTCGAGCTCGCGATGCTTGAATCGGATTTGATGGAACGCGCAAATCTGGTATTCTTGACTTTTTGGGTGCTGAGGAAACCCAACCGTGAGATGCACATCCCTGGTCACTTTGTCTGGAATATGCTTCCGTGAGGAAGCGGCCAGCGTACAAGAAGTGCCACCATTAGCGCCAGTATCTTAAGTCAAGCTAACGTTAAGTTAGGCGAGTGTCGAGTTGGCGACCATGCCAATGGTTCGAATGCAGACAAAGTCACCACTCCCGCGTCTAGTCAAAATCGCGTCAAATGAACCTCCAATGCTGATAGAAATACTGAATGCAAGTAGATTGATTGTTTCATTCATGACTTCAGTTAGGTACAAGAAATGGATATTGAAGGGGTCAGTATTCATCGATTGGTAACGATAAATCTTAGATAGATTAAAATTTGTGTTGCGTTGACCCCCTAAGTTAGGGAACTTGGCTTACGTTGACATTCCATGAATAACGTTACATTTCGGTTCGCTGAATGAAATGAGTCAACGTGATCTGTCCTATCGTTAAGTCACTGGGAATTCATGTCATATGCCATATCAATTCTTATCATGTTGATATGCAACGTCCAACGTGCAAGCCGAATCGACATTGCAGCTCTTAACAAAACGCTTGCAATAATAAAGCCCTTGCTCATTTTGCAATCCATATAACGTGCTGGTAGGGGTTCTTGAACAGTAGGGGTTCTTGAACAAAAATTAAGCTTTTGGAAATTAAAACACGAATATAACGCGTAAACTAGCCTTTATTCAATAGTTAATCTTATAGAAAAGGAGTATAAGATATTATTAATCAAATACAAGGTTATTATAGTATATATGTTAAGATTAATAGAGATATAACTTTTTTGAATTTATGTTTTTTCTAAGCTTAAATAGAATATTTCTTAATTATTAATCGAAAACTACTCTAAACAAATGTTTATATTAATAGTCAACTAAATATAGTAAAATATAGTATATAAGAATCATAATAAGCTAATAGATAACTTATATATTATTAAGTCTAACGAATTATAATTTATTTAGTCTATAGAATTAGGTATAAACTTCAATCTATCCTAAGTATATATCAGTACACTCGGCGTATATTAGAGAATATCACCTTCTGCCTAATATAAAAAACACGAAACTGACACGAAACTAACACGTAGGAGGCTATAATACAGATGATAAGAAGGCGAGACCTATTAGAGATTTACTATAATTTCAGAACTATCTTAAAGCGTAAGTCGCACTTAGTATAGCCTAAAGATATTAATATAATCGAAAAGGCTAAAAAAGCGTTTCAATTAGCTAAAGCTAAAAAAGGCAAAAAACGTAAATGCAGAGTTATAACTAATTTAGAGAATGAACTCTATATATCTAGTAGTCAACTGGCTTAATAGGCTTATTCATATAGTCGTTAATTAAGGAGTTATTCATTTTTAAAATTTTGAAACCTTATTTCTGTTCAAGAACCCCTACTGTTCAACAACCCCTACCAGCATGTTAGGTATTAGGAAATACGTCCTCCTTAGATAGCAGCTTTTCTTTTAAGAAAAACGGCATCGGCCTTACGCAATGATCCTAAATTGGTTGAAAATTGAGTGTATCGGAGACGAAGCCTACGGACTCGAGGTCGTAAATTTTGCCTCTTTTAGCAGCAGCTAAGTTAACGTCTTTAGTGAAAGTAGCCAGCCGAAGGTTACTTAACAGCAGGTAATTTCATCTCGCACATGTAATGAATTTAGCGTGACTTAACTAACTGCGTATTATGCCAAACTAGCATTAACTAACGTGCTGGTAGGGGTACTCGACTAGTAACTTAAGAGTCCTTAACTAACAATAAGGTTTCAAAATTTAGATAAAACATAGCTCCTGACATAATGCGTAAATCAAATCAGTAAACAAGCCAATCGATTATCAGATATATCAACTTTATGATCCAAACTGATAATAACTTAATACTTACGTTTTTTAACCCTTTTAGCGTTATTTATTTAAGTGATTCTTTTTAGCTAACTTATTCTATTTATAATAAGCATATTCGCTTATAAGTAACGTTAATCGAAAATATGTTCAAGAATGATTGACTTTCAAGTTATATAATAAAATAAGTATGCTTAAAGTTGTTAGTGACTTAATTAAAGTAATCTTAGTATAAAGTTCGTGTTAGTTTCGCGTTTTCTGAGTCTAAAAGCAGGGGGGATTCCTTAATTTAACTTACGTTTAACTTAGTGTACTAGAAGATACTTACAAGTAATTAAGGGTTTATACCTATTCTAGATTAAAGCCAAGTCATATTGTCTTTATTTATCAACTTTGATAAGATCTTTATAGCTTACATAACTTGTTATACGCTAAATATTACTAGAATTGATCGAACAATATTCTAAGTTTTTATAATAAGCAAAGTTTTTTATAGTAAGCAATTATTTATAACATG
The DNA here is from genome assembly GCA_019775635.1 of Cladosporium sp. VS III D KN 1. Taxonomy (NCBI): domain Eukaryota; kingdom Fungi; phylum Ascomycota; class Dothideomycetes; order Cladosporiales; family Cladosporiaceae; genus Cladosporium; species Cladosporium sp. VS III D KN 1. Next base: position 147,041 of record JACWFN010000015.1, read on the forward strand.
ATAGAAGATTATTAAATTAGTTAGAAGAAAGGTGGATTTAAAAAGCCATATCTTAATCATTTTGAAATTAAATCTAATACAACTTCTGATATAAGCTTTTCTTCTATTCAACACTACTATTATTAGATAATCTTTTTAATAAATCAGCTTTAATTTACGTGTTATTTTCGTGTTTAAAGTCAAAAAACTTAATTCTTAATCGAGGACCCCTACCAGCACGTTACTTATAAGTCAAAAATGTCTTAATTCGAGAGCATTCACTAAGCACGAAAATGACGCGATAGTACCGCTGGTTAGTCACGCTCCCCAAATTCGACTCTCGACGCGTCACTACTCTATCGACTAAGTTGACTTAAAAGTCAGATTCATAAGTTACCAAACAAGCACGCTTTGGTCGCTACTATTCAGCAGGTCTTTTCATTCTCAAACGTCCTATCTAAACGTTGTTTCGCTCGCACTGCTGGATGCAACAGAGATAGATGTGATTGAACGCTAACTTCTAGAATCCTTACCTCGAAAACAAAGTTCGATTTTATATTCGATTGTGAAATAGTCTATTTTGATAAAGCGGATTCCGCTATAAGCGTTTCTCGTGAAACCCCCTTGCTTTTTTAACGAACTTATTTTAAGTTAACTTAACTTTTTAAGACACAACCACTTATTTTTCCTTCTTTTAGAGATTTTCTTTTTTGCTTTAATATAACGTTACGTTAAGTTAGCTAAGATCTGAACTTAAGTTAGTTTCCTTTATTCCTTAACTTCTTTTTTCCATCGCTTGTTTGTCCCTCTTCGCCATTTTTGATGAGAGCAGAGGCATCAGTCTGTCGACTTAATAGAAGTCTCGATTCAGCTAGAAAACTAACTAACCAACTATAAGTTAACGTTACTTTAATTAGTTTTGATATACTGAAAGATGGTTGGCCAGAGTGATTTTCGGGAAGGAAGAGGACAGCCACAGCTATGTTTGATAATAGCTAGCTAACTTGAAGAAAGGTGTGTTGTGGTAGAGGTGCGTAGTGGGAATACGCTAACGACAACGACTCTTACGAAGTTGTGCATTTATAACGTAAGTTATGTGTATTCGAGCTGGCCGTCATACGCTTTGACACTAACTCGTTGTTTGTGTTAAGAGCAAAACTCAAGTTTTGCTACGACCGATCTCCTGTTCATAAGATGACCTTACTGGCTATCTAAGTTAACTAAGTTAACTTAGCTAACTTGTTGAGTAGTGAACTTATAATTTATGACTTTTTCTTAATCACGAGCTTAATAGTACTCTTTGCGTAGCCTTAGCTTATTACTTATATTTATATAAGGAATTAATATAACTTAAATTATTTATAATAATATATTTTAAGTTAGTATCTTTAGAGTATATATGCTTTTTAAATTAATTCTATAAGTAGCACTACTAACTTCGCCTAAGAGAAACTTAACTTACTTAATACTTAATAGTAAGATTTATAACTTCTTAAGTTATATTAAGAGTAGAATCTATAATATTTATTTAAATATATTCAATCTTTTTTAAGTTTAGAAACTCTTAACTAACTTAATATAACTTAATATAAATTAGTTATAAAATCCTAAAGATAAAATAAGATTAACTTATTACTAATTTAGATTAAAGCTAATTTAATACTTAATTAGCTAAAGTAATATTAATTAAGGTTTTAAGTATAAGATAAATCGAGTATAAGGTAATCTAAGTAACTTAACTAAAAATAGTTTATATTATAAGTCTAAGAATTCCTAAACTATTAAGTTTATAACTCTTTAACTTTAACTTATTAAAAAAGTTAAGAGATTAAAAATTATAAGAATTAAGTAAAAAAACCTATTCTTAGCGAATATTGGCTAATATTAGTTAATCGCTTTTACTAAACTTATATTTAGTATTTTAACTGCTTAAGGATTTGATGTAGTAATATCTTATCTATTAGCTTAATAATAATTATATATCTAATCTAAGGCTTTTTTTCGAGTTTTAGATAGACTATAAATATAAATTAATACATTGCATTAAAGGCTATGTTATATAATATGAAACATTAGGTTAACTATTCTTTTTATTTAAAAAGTTAATTTAGCTAACTTATTAAGCAGTGAACTTATAACTTATAACTTTTTCTTAATTATAAGCTTAATAGTACTCTTTATATAGCTTTAGCTTATTACTTATGTTTATATAAGGAATTAATATAACTTAAATTATCTATAATAATATATTTTAAGTTAATATCTTTAAAGTATATATATCTTTTAAATTAATTCTATAAGTAGTACTACTAGCTTCGCCTAAGAGAAACTTAATTTACTTAATACTTAATAGTAAGATTTATAACTCCTTAAATTATATTAAGAATAGGATTTATAATATTAATTTAAATATATTTAATCTTTTTAGAATTTAAAAATTCTTAACTAACTTAACATAATTTAATATAAATTAGTTATAAAATCCTAAAGACAAAATAAGATTAACTTATTACTAACTTAGGTTAAAGCTAATTTAATGCTTAATTAGCTAAAGTAATATTAATTAAGGTTTCGAGTATAAAATGAATTAAGTATAAAATAATTTAAGTAACTTAATTAAGAATAGTTTATATTATAAGTTTAAGAATTCTTAAGCTATTAAGTTTATAGCTCTTTAATTTTAATTTATTAAAAAAGTTAAGAGATTAAAGATTATAAAAATTAAGTAAAAAAATCTATTCTTAGCAAATATTAGCTAATATTAGTCGATTGCTTTTATTAAACTTGTATTCAGTATTTTAACTGCTTAGGGGATTTGATATAGTGATATCTTATCTGTTAGCTTAACAATAATTACACATCTGACTTAAGGCTTTTTTTCGAGTTTCGAACAGACTATAAGTATGAATTAATGCACTGCGTCAAAGGCCATGTTATACAATATGAAACGTTGGATTAACTATTCTTTTTATTCAAAATCTATTTTTCTTTATAGAATCGTCTAACGTACGATTCAATGTCACTTGAGCCTGAATTTGTGACTTAGACGCCTCCTCGTTCCATCAGAGAGTGTAAACGTTTTTTGCGGAAATTAATAAACCTTCGCGACCAGACAAAGTAGTCAAGCTAACTTTGAGTTACTTTGCTTCGTTAACAGGAGAAAAAATCTTTCAATCGGTGAAGACCCTAACATGATATTCTTTTGACGCGACGCACTCTTCATGAAATGAATTACTCACAACATAAATTTATAGACTTGTGATTTCAAGCTTTTTTTACGTTAACGCTATTTAATAAAGCTCGACTGTGGGGAATTTGACAAGGTTCATGAGAATTTGTGAAGAACCGTGATCAGATGGCGCGTATCGCACGCTTGTCCTTCTATTAAAAAAAGTCAATTTAGCCCTGCTCAACTTAACGTTTGTTAACCTAAGTTGCGGCCGATTATCGAAGCAATTGCACTATCATCAATGTGCGCTCACTTCAGTCAGAATGAGGTAACCGTAACTTACAAACTTGTTTACTAGGCATGACTGACATTGATAACTAACTTAAGTTCACCCTCGCGTAACGTTAGCAGGGTTCAGACTCATCGATGGCGTTCTTCATATGGCTGGCCTTCTCACCTTCATTCGTAAATCTTGGTCAACGCTACTATGCTCACACTCTCCCTCATCCTTTTCTGCCGATGTTTTGACACAACATAAGTTAGCTAACGTTAACTTAGTTAAGGCAACTCAGCACAAGTCGAACTTTAGGTTCCGGCCAGCTGCATCAGAATGCTCACATCGCTGCGGGTCCATGAAGCGTGACTGAATACATAAGTTGGCGTTAACGTTAGCGACGGGAAACCAAACGCAAAGATTTTCTGAGGTGCGATCGACCATTCCATCCGCATGGTGCAGCCCCAGCGGAGACGATCGATGCCGGTGTTCGGCACCGGACAGACTGCTTCTTTTGTTCGATCCGGGTAGAACGTCGCGCCTGAAGACGGCTGACAACAGATTGGACGCTCCCTCCACGCGCGATGCCTCGACGGAACGATATGAACAACGGTAACTTATCAAGACAATCTTTTATCTGCCGGCAGCCTAACTGAAATTAACCTAAGTCAACTACGATCATGAACGCGTAGACTCCCAGGGCTTTCGCAGGGCGACCACACAGATTTATAAGAGCTATCGGGTAAATAAGTCTGTCGATGATTCCGAGCACGCTGACAATGGTGTCAACCGCGATGTCGTTGCTGAGCAAGGTGACGACGAGCACAACAGCATTAATGAACATTGAGCAAAGTTCAAGCGGAACCCCTGCCTGGCCATATTGAGGCAACGAATGCAGTTTTCAACGTAACAATACTGCACAAGAGAGCCATCGTCTCTAACTTAGTCAAAAGTCCTCAAGTTAAGTGAGTTAACGTTAGTTAACTTAATGTTGCCTTGGATAGTTCACATGAGATAACTTATGTTAGTTAACTTAACGTTAATGCTCGTTCGAGCTCTCTTCGTAAGCGACTGTGAGATTGAGACGCGTCCTTCTCTTTCGGGCTGCCAAAACATCTAGATTAGTCACAGTTAAAGGTAGGTCCACCAAAATTCTTTGATAACGTCAAGTTTAGCGCAGACCTATCATTTTTAACGTCTTTCAACTTATAGTTCTAGCTCATAAGTCTGCGGACGTCTCAATGTCGCATTACGCTAGTATTAGTAGATGCAGGA
>JACWFN010000015.1:151824-163749 GCA_019775635.1 Cladosporium sp. VS III D KN 1
GGATCAAAACTCAATCTATTTCCCATTGAGATAACAGACGACACTTCGAACTTTCATAGCTATTAGCATAGTCCTATCTTAAGCTCTCCTATACTTCTAAGGATAGTTGCCGCTAACTTAAGTTAAGATACTTTCCGCAGACTTTTGAGTAACTTCTAACTAACGACTGTATGTGACGTTATTTTAAGAGTAAATGTAGCACAACTTCTGATATAACTAACGTTAGTTACGTTAGTTAATTTACGGCCGTTTAGCGACGGTCACTCGGTCAATAGTTATCAAAGCGATTGTTGAACATAACTTATAACGTTGACCAATTGACAGGGTAACATTAACATAACTTGTTGGAACAATGCGATGAAAAGATTTTGGTGTTCGTGTGAAGTCTAAGTTATCACATTGAGTTAAGTTATGCGCATCACTATAGTCAACGCTAAGCCACGTTACTCAACCTCAAGCATAATGCGATCATATCTCGTCAGTGGAAATTGTCCATCATCAGTGCCCTGCAAGACGATAGAAATTGTTTGTCCCACTTTCGCATCGCTTGGTATCCCAACCACCACGTTTCCAGATGCAGCTTCCTTCAAGACCACTGTCCCGTTGTATGTACCCTCTTCGAGATATTGCCACCACGAGATGCTGACTCTATCACCATCAGGATCACTAACCGTGCTCTCCAACGTGATATTTGAGCCAGCACATGCTTTCGCATTGCTGCCTTGTGCGATCGAGACTCGCGGCGGATGATTGCTTTGATCGTATTCCGACGTCAAAGTCCAGCTCATGCGAGCAGCGAAATCATTTTGCGCAGCCGAGATGAATCTGCTAGTTCCATAGCCTTTCACCAGCGACCCGTTGGCACTTCTTTCGGCAGTCGAAGTTTGCAGTAGATTTGCTGCGACTGTCTTGTTACGGACGGCCCGACCGCCCCAGCCACCGAGACTGGGGTTACTCGGGTCTTGAAGGCCAGTCGTGAGAAGAGGAAGATACGTTCCATCGTCGCCTTCGCCCAGAAAGTCGTAGGGAGAGAGCGGTTTGCACCAAAGGTCTGCTGGGATGGGGAAGTCTGTCGTATTGCCAAAGAAATCCAGCTGGTCTCCTGCCATGTGCTGTTTGTCGAGCCACGAGCGGTACAACTTGCCATAAGGACCAGTCTGAATGTACTGACGGATCCAGTCTCCTTCGAAGTAAATGCGGTTGTCGAGCGTTTTGCGAGCGGGCTCGGAGTTGATGTTTGCGCAATTGTAAGTCGTCCATGGGACGCCTGATGAGCGGACTTGTAGTTCGGGCCATGTGATGGAAATGTAGTTGTCGTACGTTTCATCCTGGAAGCCGCTTGCTAAGATGATGACCTTTTCGGACACCTTAGCCTTCAGATCAACCCAGTCGTTTCGCTTCATGAACTGTTCTTCTATGGATTTGAGAGCTCGGGCAATGGTATTCGTACCACCCCAAGCTTGCAAGTAGAGTGGTCGCGGATCATGGTCCAAGATGAGCGACTTGATCAGATCAGATCCGTCCGTATCATGATCATATTCACCCTCGAAGTCGACGTTGCCAATTTTGACCACTGATAGTAGCTGAGATGGCGAGGGGAAGGCTGCATCGTGTACGCGCAGATTAGAGTATATTTGAGCGTATGCTGGGATCACGACTTCTTGAATAGTCGTGTTACCAGTCCAACGGAACGATGTTTGGGGTGTCGTATATTCGCGACCAGGCAGGTAGAACTCGGTCCCTTTGAAGTCACCTTGCCAGTGATAGCGGCTGGAGGAGTAGATGATGCCCTGTGTGTCAAGGTCTGGTGTGTATAGAAGGTATCGTATGAGCGATGCTAGGTCGTCCTGTTCCATGTCCGTTGTGACCACTGTGCGTATTTTATCTGAACCATGGTTGTCTTTAGCTGGTTGCATCGCACTCGCAACCGTGAGCCAGGCGCCCGCCAACAGCAATAGGCGACATGGTGAATAAAGGCAAACCATGGTGGATTTGACAACTATCGACAGGCTCTAAAGCCCATTGGCAAATCACCGTCGCCTTTCCTTATAGCTTTGTTTGATATGGTTACCCCTCTTTGTGGTCAAATTGCCGTGATGCCCGGCACAGAACGATGCTTTCGGTACGTTGATCCTCCGAAAGTGGGCTCGGTAGCTAAAGTCATCAGTCATTTCGAAGCGCATTTCTCTGAATATTTGTATTATGTTGCCACATACTGCTGGCAATCCGACTGAATTGGACTGAATATCAGTGGACAGTTGTGATGATGAATTTCGCAACCTCTGTGGAACCCGATCTCTGCTCTTCTTTTCACGATGAGAGAACACATGTTCAGCTAGTACGTTAAGCGCATGCTTCATGTACCAAGATACTCTGTGGCTGTGCGGGCGTTTTCATTATTACTGCACGAGGATACCACAAAACCACGTGACAGTGCTCGGTGTCTCTTACAAGCCAGTAGTTGGCTCGTCAACGGAGAGCATCCGATCCGGGAATGTACAAAGCCTCACAGGGTTGATATTATGCGAGCAATGAGCAAGTGGTTATTGGAAGAGGGACACTGTCATAGCGCAAAAGTGGTCCAAGACATTGCTACTATTTGTCCGTGGGAAACTCCGGCAGCTGAAGATCTCCCTGCTAATGCCGGATTCTCTGCATATACTATTTAGTTGGCACGCATGTAACTTTCTTCCACTCTTTGGGCATCTTGCGCATCTCATTCAACTACGCGATGTTTGCTGCACTCAATTACGCCGTCAAACATGGCACAGCTGAACTCCTTCGGACCGGCATTCGGCTCTTCTCAGGAACACCGGAAGCACATCCCGACCGTGTGATTAAGATACCGTCACGCGATGCGGGACGAACGATACCAGCTCACGTTTACCTTCCCCCAAACCCGAAAGCTAAGGGACCAGTCTTGATCAACTTTCACGGCAGCGGTTGGTTGCTTCCTCAACATGGCGAGAGCGACGAATACTGCCGAAAGATGGCCAACGAAGCAGGCTACACGGTTATTGATGGCACCTATCGCATGGCACCGGAGAATCCCTTCCCTGGCTCTTTGAACGACGTTGAGGACGTGGTCAAGTGGGTGTTGAGACCGGAACAAGAGTTCGATCTCAAGCGTGTGGCTATCTCTGGTTCTAGTGCTGGTGGAAATATGATCTTAGCGGCTGCCTCGACACTTTTCCCTAAGGATACTTTCCACAAGCTGATTGCGTTCTATCCTCTCGTCGACCAAACAATTGCGGATAGAGGCCAGTCTGATCCATCCGCCAAACCACAGTTGTCGCCCACCATAATCAACTTCCTTACGTCGAATCTACTCCAAAACTCGAACTTCGACAGGAAAGACCCTCGATTATCGCCTTACTATGCAGACACAGCGAACTTTCCAAAGCAGGTGCTGATATTGGTGGGAGGGGTGGATAGCCTGAGCGTGGATACAGATATGCTGTATGAGAAATTGACCGCGACTGAGGGTCGTCGTGTGGACTATCAGAAGTTCACAGGGTGCGACCATGCTTGGGATGTTCTTGCAAAAATGGAAGAGGGCTCGGTCCAGGCGCAGGCGAAGCAAGATGCTTACAAGCTGGCAGTCGATTTTCTCCGGTAGACAAGGGATTTTGCCCAACCACGTGCGGCCATCGCATTAGCATTCGAGCTGAGCAAGTTATTAAAGTTTGAAATCTAGTTCATATCCGCTTCATTTTACCCACGGCTGGTATACGGTCACTACTGTACCCAATTCGATCCACGCCACCGCCCTCCCGATAGGAGGTACTGTACCTTTGGTTAGGCTTTTAAGATGTGGGGCGCTCGAATTGTACCTGTATTATGGAGAGGCGGACTGGAAGATACCGGTCTATTCACCAGTCTCTGTCCTGGACAGGTAAGCGTTTAGACGTTAGCAGAGCTTTGGTGCAAGCAACGGATCAAGGATGCTCCGGCGATGTTTTTTAAAGTTCACAACAGCTTCCGCGCGTGGGTGGATCGCGGAGGCAATCCGTTGCCAATATCACGTGATGTCCGAGACATACTGTACCTTTCACCGCACACTTCCACCGAGTCCATCGCTCGCCATCATAAATCAATGCATACAAGACGCTAAGAAAGGGACAGAGAGGTGGTTGGCTCTGCAATTGCCGATGCCTCGTCACACTTTGCCGACTCGAACTTGCGATGAATGTCGTGCCAGAAAGAGGAAATGTGTCTTGCCCTCGGCCGCACGAGACGGCCGGACACGGTGCAATGCTTGCCACGAGAGTTCTCTTCGCTGCACGTTCAATTTGTTGTACAAGAAGCGCGGCCCTCAAGCAAAATCGTGAGTATTATCGATAGCGGTTCTCGCCACCAATGCTCATCCTTCACGTAGACGCGACATCTTGGTTCACCTGCCGAGCGACAAGAATATATACGACCTGGCAGGCGCTCTCGATGCCTTTTGTCCAAGACCTGTTGTCGACTTCCTGGTTCAGAATTTTATGGACCACCTTCACCCGGTGACACCGGCGGTACACAAGCCGACGTTCCTTGCACGTCTAAGCGACAATCAACAACTGCACGACCCAGCTTTTTTCTCCTTGTTGATATCCGTTCTGGTGGTCACTGTGTGCACCCTGCCTGGTATGATCCAGTCGTGTAAGGAGAACGATGTGTCCTTCACGCATGCCACCCGTAAAGACATGTTAGAGACAGGAGAGCGGCTCATCCTCCGCATTCGACCTTCTGACTATTATGACGTGCTCTCGCTCGACAAATGGGCGTGTGCCTACTTTCACGTAGTGGCCAATGCCCAGTTGACTATGGTTCGACGTGCTAGAGTCCATCATGCCGAAGCCACTTTCATGGCGAAGGAGCTAAAGCTGCATGTCGCTGACGCATACACTGGTCTTGACCAGATCGAAAAGCAGCTCCGGAAGAAGGCACTTTGGATGCAGTTCACATGCGAACGGTAAGCGGTATTCGAGGCCAAAATGCGCATGCATGGGCGCTGACATCTCTTGTAGCCACTCGGATTTGATAGACATGTTCATGGACCAGACAAGAACATATGTCACTCAAATGACACGTGCGATGGATAATTTGCTCCCTTTGGATGTCGATGATGATCTCATTAGCGAACACAAAGTCTCGAAGCAGCCTGAAGGTCGATGTTCACTGACTGCGGGATTGAACGGTATGACAGCAGTCAACATACATCTGATGGAATCGCACCCAGCCAATGCGGCTCTGTCTTCACATTGGACCCAGATCGTGAACGTGCAAGAAAGCCAGAAAACTTCCTGTACGTGCGCAGAAGACTTTCGACATCCGGACGTCGTATGTGTGGCCAGTGAGCAGCTCCGCCGACTCGAGCACTGCCTGGACGATCTAGATGAGGCACTTTCTCCAAGTCCCCAGACGCCTCGAATTCGATCTTCGTCACCTAGCTCTGAGCTCTTGAACTCGCAGCTCGATACCATCACAGTAAATCTGCACGCCACACATTTATGGGCCCAGAATATATTAGTGGAAAGATTGCGAACGTCAGCGGAGAGTAATTTGCAAGGCGAAGCCCTGAGCTTGTTGGATGAACTTTGCTGGAGAAAGCAAGAAAGAATCGGCCGACAGCTTCTGGATTTATTACGAACCCTTCCCAGGGCCAATTTGCTCTATAACGGGCTCGTTCTTGTAAGTTTGGTCCAGGATTTGGTTCCCATATTTGAAGAGCTGGGCCATCTAACGGATCTCGCTGCTAGGTAATCAAAGTTCGCTCAATCGGGGCTAGCATTCTCGATTATGTTAACACTCGCCGGTCTGATACCTCGCCGGACCTACAAGATCTTGTTCAATCTCTTGCGACCATTCTCGCGGAGTTGGACCTTGAGCTCGTTGAAGCAAACGATGGAGAAACTTCAAGAACATAACGGATCTTCGATGCGACAGCGGGAGTGGAAGGCTAGAGACGTCCTCATCTGTTAAAGTGGGATGTCTCGAGTAAGACCTTTCACACCGGACCGCGAGGAATGCCGACAGCGTTGATGTTGTGTTACCTTGTGATCGACTGTCGCCGTCTTTGGCCTGCGCCGCGCCGACGATCTCTCACTTTTGGACAATGCAGGCGCGAGAAAATGGGGTCAATACGCCGATGTTGCAAAGTCTCCCTGCGCTGGATCCCACCACAGTCCTGAAAAGCATTGCGAAGTTGCGTCGCATGCTGGTGCGCAGTGACAAGGCTGGCGTAGAGCGATGGATTCTCCACGGACTATGTGCTAGTTCCAGGAATTGGGAGAACGACAGTAATTCTTTTGAAGTGGTTTGGGACTCCGAAAAGGCAAGTCTTTTCCCATCACGGGAAAATGCCTCCAGCACATCCGCCTCCTGACCTACAAGACTGCGTAGATGATCTTCAACGGAAACTTCTTACGAAATGTTTTCGACATGGCGGCACTGCCCAATTGCTTTCTCGTGCCTGGCTCACCCAGGCATCAGACAGCAATGCAATGATCCCCTTGATCGGAACACATCATGATCTCGGAGCTAGCACCGAGGAGAAAGACCATGGGGTTTCGGGCGGGATATCCAGTTTGACCGTTACATGCATGGTTTTGTAGTTGCGAATACCCTGACGCTATAGCTATGAGAATTTCATTATCCTCGTCGCTGAGGTAGGCAGCAACCGCATGAGGTAGTACGTGGCCAAGTCCCCTCAATTGGCACACGATAGTAGCCCTTTCATAGCCTTAATATCTGTTGAACGGATAAATTAACTTTGTGTTGCTTTGCTTGACGTCCTGATCAGTCCGTTGCCACACTCGAGCCACAGCCATGGCGAGCATGGCCTCATGGGAAGTGGTGAACTTCGAATCCTGGGTGATCGCGATCGCAATCTTGATGTGCATGCTTGATGCGCATGGCACGGCCTCCTACGCGGCAGCGGGTTCGGTGGCGGCGGGCTTCTCTCCGAGTGCATGCGGATCGGGCGGCGTGCGGATCGTTCACAAAGCGACTATGGAGATACTTCGCAATTGCATTTTCCACGTGATGATGCAAAGGACGGCGAAGACGGCTCGCTATTATTATGCACACTGGCGAAGCAGCGGCGACGATTGGCTGCTTGCAGTGAACTCTCCATATTGTGCGATCAACGAATGGAAATGTAGCACGGAACAACAATGGGTGTGTGGCATATCCTGGAAGAAGCACAGCGAGAGCGAGCAATTCCGCTTTTGCTTTCGGCTACACGCCAACATGGCAGTTCTGATGCGAAATCAAGCATCCATGGCATCCTCGATTCGCGCGACTCGCGCGTCTCGCTGCTCCAGTCATCACCTGTTGCCGCAGATTGTGGGTGGAGGCGGGAGAGGCGCTAATAGAATGAACGGCAAGATCTCTTGAGCCGAGTTGTAAGTCTGCCTCCCATAGCTCAGCCATGTCGAACTGGCCTCTGTTCGTCACCCCTCAAAGTCACCTTGGTCCTTGCTCGCACTCATCTCTCGACTACACGGCGAACGCCGCGTCCTACGAGGGCAAGCTTGCATTGGTCTCAAGCGCGTCGCTGTCCGTCGAATGAACAATGGACATCAACAGCATGAAGGGTCATAACATGACCAGTTGTGCCGCTCCGTCAAGGTCCTGCCGCGCATCGTCTCTGTCTGACCTCGCAGGCAGTAGCTTCGAGGATCGTGCGCGAATCTCAGCGGTGCGCAAGTACTGCCAGATCAAGCCATCTGTGGTCCCATTCGAACGCAAGCCGGACCGCTATAAACATGACAATGAATCGGGAGAAGCTGAAATTGTGCCTGATGCCGGTCTTTCGGCCCTCATGCGCAGCCTCGTCTTTGACCTTGATGCGGACCTAGCCATGATTTCGCTCTTGGACGATCAAAACCAGTACTTTTTAGCTGGCGCGTCCCGCCAGAGTCCAGACTCTGCAAAACTATTCTTGGAGTCTACCAGGTGGTATGGCTGCGACTCCGTCTTGCACCACGGCGGTCTCTGTGAAAGAACAGTCATGATGCAAGATTCGTCCGCCGTGTACGAGGAGCTTGATCTGGCCGCGAACGACCGCACGTCGCAATTGCCTTTCGTGAACGGCGAGGTTGCACTCTTCAGGCACTATGCTGGATGTCCTGTCGTTACCCCGGATGGATTGGCCATTGGCACCGTCTTTGCCTTTTCCCAAAACCCATCGGAAGGCTTGCGGCAGCAGCAGAAGGAGTTCTTGACAGATACCAGCAACAGTGTCATGAAGCAATTATCACAGGCTGTGCGGGCGCTGGAAGGTTCACGGGCATGCTTGTTCAACGGGGCTATCACCTCGTTGCTGAACACGGATCACTTGAACACGCAAAAGGCGCAAGCGAACTCGTACGCAGCTCGTTCCAACCCGCAGCGGACAGGTTGCAAGCACCCTCCTTTAATCCTGGACATCTACCAGCAAGCTGCGCAGCTGCTTTTACAGGCTTTCGAGTTGGATGGTTGTCACTTCCAGGAGGTCGTTCAGCTTGGACAGAACACTCGTCTCGTAAAGAACCACGATGCACTCTTGGCCGAATCTCATCGAAGTTCTGCCTGCAATGACACTGAATCACAAAACATCGTTGTGGGCGAGACAGCTGTTGACTACCTCGTCTCTCACTATCCTCAGGGCGCAGTGCTACATATGGCTGGCAAAGCAGGCGCAGGGCTTTTTGTTTCTGCTTCCGGTGGCGAGTCGCCTGTGTTGGCCGGATTTGCCCACGATGCCATCCAGAAAGCGTTCCCTGATGCTCAACAAGTGCTGTTCATGCCCTTGTGGGACACTATACAGAATCGCGTGGTCTCAGTCGCTTTCGGGTCTTCATCGAGCTTCAATCGCTTCTATACCAGCGACACAGACTTATCGATGCTCTCTGCATTCTGCACAAGTTCAATCGTCCAAGTTCGCCGAGTGGAGGGGCGCGTGCTGGAAAGGACGAAGTCGGATTTCTTAGGCTCCATTTCACACGAGATGCGTTCTCCCCTACATGGCATGCTCGGCAGTCTAGAACTTCTAAGAAGCACTACGCTCTCCGATGAGCAGCTGGACCTGATTCAGAGTGCAGATGCTGCAGGAAAGCAGCTTCTCGACACCATCGATAAAGTATTGCAATTTACCAAGATTAGTGCTTTAGATTCCGCGGTCGACTACAGCATTGACGGTCCCATCGACGCTGACCGACGGCGTGAGAGTGATGCAGCCAGATCCAATGAAATTGACCTGCTTGACTTTTGCGAAAAGATTGTTGCAGAAGTCAATCGAAAGACACATACAATGGCTCTGCTGTCTCCTCCAAGTACGCAAAGCGAATCTCCAGCTGAGATCCATCCGCTTGTCATTGCCTTGGATGCATGGCCAGACGAGACAAGGGTGCCACTGCAGATCGATTCAATGTTCGGCATTATTCTTGAAAATCTACTAGTATGTTTCATTATCTTCGTCTTGTCAGAGCTGGCCTCCGATTACTAATATTAAACTAGACGAATTCGATAAAGTATAGCGGCATCGACTGCTGCTTGCGAGCTGGTATGAGCATCAGCGACGCAAATTTGATCCTGACCATCACCGACTGCGGCAGAGGCATTCCTCAAGACTTTTTGAGCAACCATCTTTTTGTGCCGTTTTCTCAAGTGGATCAAATAGAAGCCGGAACTGGCCTTGGACTCCCCTTGGTCAAACGTGCAGTGGACGCTCTTAGCGGTACGATTGACGTCGAATCGAACGAGAAGTTGGGCACAAAGATTGAAGTCTCCATCCCACTGATTAGCTTGACACACGAGACCACCGCAGCAGACATACAAGTTGACAGCCAGTTACATTTGGAGCACATCTCATCGCCGCTGCAAGCACAATTGTTTATCCCACCAGTCTGGAGCAGTGGTGTCTATGGGGAGAGGGGCGATCGTCTCGTGGACAATCTGGTCTCCTCGCTCTCACGAAACCTCCAAGGCCTCTTACCGACAGAACTTAGAGTCTGGGTACCACAAGGCCCAATTCCGAGCGTGATCTTCGTACGCTACGGCGACGTCGAAAGATTCTTCAACACCCGCGACGAGACATGGACGAATGTCGGAATTGTGGTCATTGGAGGAGCAGCGCAGCCGGGTGTGCCGCCCGTCCAACTTACCAATTGCTTTGGCGTTAGTTCAAAGCCCATTGTCGAGATCACAGGGCCTTTATTACCTTCAGCGATACGAGAAGCGTTGGAAAAAGTCTTCGACGCATCAATAACACCAACGGACCTGATCGATAAGACTGCGGCTCTGGAGATAGAGGCTGACATCACTCCGGTCGACTCGAAAAACGATCCCGAAAGCGATTCAGACTCAAAGTTCAACGGCACAGCAAAGGTTGCAACGAAAAGCTCTCAAGGCAATGCACATATGACTTCATCTTCACCGTCATCGTCCAGAAGTCCGTCAGCCATGCGACCATCGCTGGATGAACCACAGCCAACATCGGAGAAGCCACGGTTATTACTGGTGGACGACAATGCAGTAAACTTGAAGCTACTGCACAAGTTTGCTCAAAAATGCGGCATCCAAGATATGGCCTTGGCGAGCGGAGGCTGTCAAGCCATAGATATGTATGACGAAGCAATTCGCGAGGACCGCAAATTCGATATTTGCTTTATGGATCTTTCCATGCCGGAAGTCAACGGTGAGTTTCGATCGATAACACTACCTTGCTCTTGGCAAACCCCCCGACTAACATAGACCAAAGGATTCCAAGCAACAGCGGAGATCCGCCAAAGAGAAGCCAGTGTCGACTCTTCCGAGCCGCATCGCCTGGAAATTGTCGCTTTGACAGGTCTTGTCAGCAGTCAAGACCAGCGCGCAGCTATGGCTGCAGGCGTCGACGGATACGTGACTAAGCCCGCAAACATCAAGTCTGTACAGGAAGTCATCTCCAAGTGGAAGAAGCTACCGTCTACCTTTACATCTGCGCCCTAGGCTCTTGGTGGCGGGACAATTATTCTCAATTTCGACGGCGATATGAAGATGTCTCGTGGCAACTTCTCCGCCATGCAGGTCATGCGCCTTATTTCGACCAGGAAGCAAGATGATCATCGACCACCGCTCCTCGTCTGGCAACAAGCTAAGATGTGTCGATTCAAAGGAATTTGATTTTCCGAACAGCCTTAGTTTACGGTCATCGTTTCTGAACTGGATCCTAATATCGTCCTGTCAACTTCAACTTCTCGAATTGGCGAAAGATCTCCGTCATCTTCTGGACTTCGTCCCCGAGATCCGTCAATTCAGCCTGCTCTGCGACTAGTGCCTTTTCGGCTGCTTTGTCGGACGGCCTGTCTCCTGGCAAAGCATTGCAAGATGGCAGCAAGCTTGCTTCTGTTCTTTTCAAGTTCCTTGTCTGCGTTGACATGGCCCAGCACATGTGAGAGAACTGTGGCTCTGACAGTATGACACAGCCTTCGGGTGCAGGTCGTCCAGTGCGTAGGATCTGGATACTTTCAACCTCTATACAAGCCAGAATCTGTATGGCCTCAGGATGTTTCCGAGCGATCTCGAGGCATCTCGACGCCTGACACGTCAAGGAGTCCACAAAACACCGAGACTCCAGAACTCACCGAATAGGTAGCGACCAGAGAGCGGGTCGCTCTACAAATGACTCCACAAATGCCAAAGAGTGGATCGCGACGATTTGGATACAGGATGTAAAGACGAACAACTACTGTAATCAAGTAGAGCCAGGGCATCAATAGCAATTGACACTACATCCTAGTGCCGCTGTTATACCAAGCCGCTTGCACGAAGGTCAAAATACAAACCATAACCCAAACGTCTTGTGTCGATTCAAATGGCGATCTGCCCTCAGGCAAAAAGAAATGCCTTGTATCTGACAAAGACAAAAGCAAAAACATACAATAGGCGGGATTCCCAGATGGTCACCCACTCTAG